>QRDG01000374.1:277735-563760 GCA_012064385.1 Puccinellia tenuiflora
CGGTAATACAACATCCTAACTAGCTTGCAAGCATGTGACAAATGTGTTTGGTCACGGGGATATTGTATTACGGAATGAGTAAAGAGAAATTACCGGTAATGAGATTGAACTATGTATGGTGATACTGACGATCAAATCTCGGGCAAGTAACATATCGCCAGACAAAGGGAATTGCATACGGGATTATCTGAATCCTTGACATCATGGTTCAACTGATGAAATATCTTCGTGGAATATGTGGGAACCATTATGGGCATCCATGATCCCGCTGTTGGTTATTGATCGGAGAGGAGTCTTGATCATGTCCAGATATTCTCGAACCCGTAGGGTCACACACTTAACGTTCGGTGTTGCTAGTGTTTGATGAGATAATAAGATGGTGTTATTGAATTTTGATTCAGAGTCTCAGATGGGATCCCGGACATCACGAGGAGCTTTAGAATGGTCTGGAGACAAAGAAAACATAATTGGAAAGTATTTTTAGGGGTACCAGAAAAGTTTGGGATTTTCAGTATTGTACCAGGAAGGTTCTAGAAGGTTCCAGAGTGGGGCCAACCTGCGAGGAGAGATCCACATGGACGTGGGTGGTAGGCCAAGGTGCCACACCTCTGGTCCATGCGCACCAAAATCCCCTTAAAAGGAATATGTTCAAATCCCGAAGGGATAAGATCAAGATCCCTAAAAAGGAGGGATCATGATTGGTGGGGAAGGAAGGAGGAGATTTCCTTCCCCCCTTTAGTGCGCAGCCCCTAGAGGCTTGGAGGAGGGCCAAGCCTCCTTCCCCACATGTAACACCCCCTGAGTATTTTTCTACAGTGATCATCAACAGTAATGACAAGATAGGGTGCTTTTGGATAAGCTATGATCAAGCTCAAACATATCTCATTTCAAATTCCATCACCAGATTCAAATTCAAATGAAAGCCAAAAATAAAGTTTGTCAAATAAATGAACTAAAATGTTCATTTCATTCTAAATATTCTCTGGACCAATGTGTTAAAGAAATCAACATTTATTTAATTCCCAAATTATCCCTAGCAAGTAAAACAGTACCCAAATAAATTAAATGTGTCCATTTAAATATAAAACAAATACTAAAACTTGACAAAATAAAATATAACTTTGGTGCAGCATCATTATATTGCATATCATTTATAGCCCTAGTTTCACTTGTAGCAAAAATTGCCTAAGTACCTTAAAT
This sequence comes from Puccinellia tenuiflora, assembly GCA_012064385.1. NCBI lineage: Eukaryota > Viridiplantae > Streptophyta > Magnoliopsida > Poales > Poaceae > Puccinellia > Puccinellia tenuiflora. The sequence goes on from QRDG01000374.1 coordinate 278,936, forward strand.
AAATAATAAACAGTAGCTATAGAAAGAAAACAGAATAAAGAAAAAGAAAACAGAAAACGGCGCTGTGCTGTTGGGATTTAAGTCCACAGTGGCTGGCCCAGCCCGCGCGAGGTCGTCTCCCTCCTTGCGCTGAGCTGCCAGCGCACACGCAAACGCCGGGCAGGCCCTCTCCCGTTGCACGCTCGACACCGCGGCGCTACAGGCGCGCTGGATCGGCTACAAAGCACCCTCCGCGACCCCCAGCTCAACCCTAGCTGCTCTCCCTCCTTCCCAAGCACCGCTTTCTTCTGTTCCCCACACATCCGAGCGCAACAATGGCCGCAACCTCATTGTTCGCGTAGCCCCTGGCCACCCCGCGTCACCTTCTCGTGTCCAGGAGCTCCGCCGGGAACCGCTGCATCGTCTGGTGCCTCTGGATCAACCCGGGGGACGCCACCATCACCGAATCGAGCAGGGACGTTCCCGCCGTCCAACTACACTGCATCGCCTCGATCTGCCACAACCCTGCGCTTCTAAGCCTAATGCCGGACACAGTGTGCCACTCGGTGAGCATCCGATCGAACCCTCTACTCTCCCGCGTTAATTCGTGCTATAGCCAGCATCGCATGAAAGCCAAGCTCAGTTGCCGCCATTGCTGTGCACCACGAGCTCCCCGTGCCGCTCCGCTTACACCAGAGGCGCTGACACGCTTCTGGTGGACCGCCGCTTCGGCCTAGCTAGCTAGCAGGTGCCTTTGCGCAGCGCATCGCCGATTATTTTCCCAGGTCTTCTAAATAATTATAACAATGCATTAGAACACTTCTGCATCCCATTTAGCTAAGTCATGCATGATGTCACATTTGTTTGCACCGATCTTATTTTAGCAACCATTTCCATTTATGGTAGACCTCGAGACTGATGTAGCCCCTCAGCCCGACTACTACGTCGAGGATCCCTCTTCCTTCAGTGCAGAGCTTCTAGGCAAGCAACACCTCTTTGATCATTTCGCTTTCACCTAATCTTTCTCTCTTATGCTTGCATTATATTTGCTATTATTGTTTTACCGGTAGCGCCTATTCTGATGCATAGCCTGTTGTTGTAGCCTTTCTTGATACAAATGCCTGCTGTCCTATTATGCTTAGCTAGCTGGTTTACTATTCCATTAATGGCCCTACATTCTTGTCCGTCTTTGCCATGCTGTAGTTATTGGGCTGAGATCACCTTGGGAGATGATCCCAGAGTTTAACTGCTTTACCTTACACTACTACATGCTGTACTAAAGACGGGTCGGCCCCAAGGGTACCCGCGATCGAGGTTGTAGTGGTGCGATAGGGCAGGAGGCCCTGATCGTCGTCCGCGTGTGCTCTTCTAATAGCTTACCATAACGAGTGATGGGTATTTGATCCGAGTTGGCTACTGGCCTATACGCACTAACCACCATGCGGGATAATGGTTATGGGCCCCTCGGCGTCATTAGTTCCGACCAAGGTGATCCAGATGTTGCAGTTCAGTAGAGTCAGCGCGCGCCGGGTGAGCGTATACTGCCTTGCCGGTGCGCCGGAAGGTGGGCTTGGTCCCGGCCGCGTTCGCAATGTTCAGGTGTGCTCGGGGTGATCGGCCGGAGATCCCTTAGCCATAGGATATAGACCGATGGGCGACCTCTCTGGAGATCCGAGGAAGGGCCATGGCGTGTCGATACCTTGAGGCCGGGCATGACCCACCGAAAGGTGTGTCCGAATAGGGATATCGAACGTGTTGGGCTATATGGTGCACCCCTACAGGGAAGATTGATCTATTCGAATAGCCGTGTCCATGGTAACAGGACGCTTGGAGTTGTATCTGGAACTCTTTCAACTATAACCGGATACTAAATAAAACTTGAACTAATTAACTGTTTAGTTGTCCGGGAATCGCTTTCTCGCAGGGAGTCGAGGAAGGATTCCCTGGATGTGATGTTACTACTACTACTATATTGTAACTACTATTACTACTGCTACTTCACTATCAATGATAGTGCAAGTTGGTATCTTCTTGTTACTAGAACAAGTTGGTATCTTATATGCTATTCTCTTCTATTGCTGCAAGATTCTAGTTTTCGTTAAGATAGGTCTTCCCTTCTTATTCTGGCATTCTACAGTATAACCATAGATATAGCCCCATTCCTCTTGATACCAATGCATAAATAGTATAGTTCTGATGTAAGACTTGTGAGTACTTTGGATGAGTACTCACCGTTGCTTTGCACTTCTTTTCCCCTTCTACCCGATGACTGCACAGATGGTGGCCCCATAGGAGCAGACGTCTCAGAGTTTGGCTACTGGGTGGACTACGACGGAGCCGAGTAGTTTGGAGGTTCCAGGCGGGAGGCCTCGCCTTTCGATCATAGTCGTTGTATGTTTTATGCCTTCTTAAGGCAGTACCTGTGTGAACTTGGTCTGTACTCACATGATTATGTTTGTACTGATGTATCCCCAGGCCTTCGATGCCCCTACTGTAATTTATATTTGAGTTGGACCTTAATTCATGTATGTAATGTTGTGCTGTGATATTAAACCATGAGTTCTTGATCTTGATCTTGCATGCTGCATGTATGATTAGTGCACGATTAATTTCGGGGCGTCACAAGTTGGTATCAGAGCCGACTGCCTCATCTAGGAAACCCTTTCCTTCTTGGTCGAAGTTGAGTCTAGTAACCAAAACTATTTTACTAACTACTGATAGTGTTGCGTGGCTTACGGGCCCACAACGCTCCTGTTGGGCAACTGACATAGGACTCTTTTATTCTGCACCTTTACTCTGGGTTCTATACTTCTCGTCCTTTCGGGATAAATGTTTTACTAACTCTAGGTTCTCGTGATCACATCCACCCGGTGATCTAATCATTTACAGTTATAGCCCTTGATGCATTGGCATTCAAGATACTGTGGATTGAACATTTCTGAAGGCCTCTTCTATCATTTGGAGATCAGGTCCTGCACCAGTTTCCACAAACCACAGGGTCCTTTTATCGACGATTTTTCGGGTCATCCTGTGTAAATATCAGACTTCACCAGTTTTCTCCGACGTTGATGTAGCCTTTGCTATGGCACGTTGTTGTATCCCTCCATCGCGTGCTTGCGTGCCGCCTAATTGTCTTAGCTCTATGCTTTCCGAACTGATGTCCGAGCCTGGACTGAACCATGTGTGGATCTGAATGTCAAATGTGACTACTGTTGTGTATCTACTGCATTCTAGTTCATTGTGCTGTTACATCTTGAATGACTTCATGAGTTGCAACTCATATTGAGTTTGAATACATTTTCCTTGCCATTATTCTTTTTAACCTTTCCTGGAAAATCATGAACTAGTTGTCGACCCTGTTTGAGCTGACAAAGTTTACTAAACTTTCCACTATTAAAATTTTAGCAGGATGGTTAGACCTCAACGTGGTCGTGGATGTGGTGGCAACAACAATCCACCACCACCAGACTACCTGGACGGTATAGTGCAACAATTTGAGGTGAACCGTCAGTTCATGCAAGCGCTGGTAAACCAGATGCCACAACCCAATGCTCATCATCAAAACCAAGGGCCGATTACTCTGTAGAACTTTATAAAGTTTGGCCCAGTTACTTACCACAGCTCCACCAACCCTGGACGCCGATGATTGGCTCCGTGACATTGCTTATGAAATGGAATCAGCAAGGGTTGCCGAAGCTGACCGTGTCACCTTTGCTACCTACTTCCTCAAGGGCCACGCCACACAGTGGTGGGCAAGTCACCGTCAAACTCTACCTACTGGAACTGTTGTCACCTGGCAGAATTCCAAGCTGCTTTTCATGGTCATCACATTCCGCAAGGGATCATGGACCAAAAGAAGAGAGAGTTCTGTGAACTGACTCAAGGCAAAAGAAATATGGATACATATCGTCATGACTTCCTTGATTTGTCCCGGTATGCTGAAGATGTCAACACTAATGCTAAGAAGTAGAGAAGTTCCATGAGGGACTAAACACGGAAATTCAACTTCCACTTTCTGTTCACGACTTTGTAGACTTCTCTACTCTGGTGAACAAGGCTATCGTCTATGAGACTAACCTGGGTAAACAGAAAGAAGCGCTCAAGCGCAATAAAGAAGTGGCCTCCTCTTCTGGCTCATCTGGTCAGAAGCGCAAGTTCTGGGTGCCGCACAATGTGTACCATAAAGCAACCCCAGCTCCAAGGCCGTCTTATGCTGCACCTCGTCCGTCTCCACCACCGAGGCAGCCGAGAATTTAGAATGCACCATCCACTACTACCGCTCTACAGCCCAATAGCGGATTATGCTTCAAATATGGTCGTCCAGGTCACCGTGCTGCTGAGTGCTATCAGAATCAGTTTGCACTGCCATCAACTGGTCGTGGCAACCGCAACAATAATGCCAGGCCGCACACTTATGGTCATGGCCAAGCAAATCATGTGGACTATGAAGAAGCTGCCAATGAGCCTACTATTGTGATGGGTACACTTCTTATTAACTCAAAACCAGCTTCCGTATTATTTGATTCAGGAGCATCACATTCGTTCATCTCTGAAAAATTTGCATTCATGCATGGCATTACTTATGAAGAGATGCATAAACCGCTAGTTGTTAGCACCCCCTGGACACAGTGTCAGGCTAATATGCAAAGCCATGTTGTGCCCATTGAAATTGAAGGATTGATTTTCCTTGCCTCTCCCATCGTCCTTAAGTCATCCAACATCGACCTTATACTTGGGATGGAGTGGCTGAAAGCCCATGCTGCTTTGATCAACTGTGCTAATAAGACAGTCCAAATTTTACACCCCTCCGACCAGATAATAAACTACTCTGTTAGTATTATCCTGATTGCTGAAGCTCAAATTTATGCTCTTAATGCATTAAACGCTTCGCCAGTTGAAGGCATTGAAAACATTCCAGTCGTTCACAACTTTCCAGATGTCTTTCCGGAGGAATTACCAGGAATACCTCCTGTAAGGGCCGTCGAATTCGTCATCGACCTGAAATCGGGCAGTACTCCAATTGCTAAGCACCCCTACAAGATGCCGCCGCTTGAACTCCTTGAGCTTAAGGAGGAAATTAACAAATCTCTTAAGAAAGGCTTCATTCGCCCAAGTTCTTCCGCTTGGGGTGCCCCTTCTCTCTTTGTTAAGAAGAAGGATGGAACCATCGATTAGTTCAGGATTATCGACCCATCAATCGGGCGACGATTCAGAACAAATATCCACTTCCCCGAATCAACGATCTTTATGATCAGCTTGTTGGTTCATCCGTATTCTCTAAACTTGATTTGAGATTAGGATACCACCAGATCTGAGTTCGTGAAGAAGATATCCCTAAGACTGCATTCGTAACTCGCTATGGCTCATATGAGTACACAGTTATGTGTTTTGGGTTGACCAACGCTCCAGCAACCTTCTCTCATCCAATGAACTACATCTTCATGGAATACCTCGACAAATTCATCATGGTTTGTCTGGACGACATCCTCGTATATTCCAAGAATGAAGGGGAGCATGCCGAACATCTTCGACTTGTATTGGAGAAACTGCGAGAGCATCAGCTATATGCCAAATACTCTAAATGTGAATTCTGGTTATCCGAAGTGACCTACCTAGGCCATGTGATTTCCAAGGATGGCATTGCTGTTAATCCAGAAAGAGTTCAAGAAGTTGTTAACTGGAAACCACCGCAGAACGTGAAACAAGTCTGAAGCTTCCTCGGTCTCGCAAGCTATTGTCATCGATTTGTCGAGAATTTCTCGAAGATCGCTAAACCTTTAACCAATCTTCTCCACAAGGACAAGAAATTCGAGTGGACCCCTGAATGTCAATAGAGCTTTGAAACTTTGAAATAAAAGCTCACTACTGCCCCAGTGCTCACTCCCCCTGATACAAAGAAGGACTTCGTGATATATTGCGATGCCTCACGTCAAGGATTAGGCTGTGTCCTAATGCAAGACCGCAAAGTGATTGCCTATGGCTCCCGCCAATTGCGTCCGCACGAGATGAATTATCCTACTCATGATCTTGAGCTTGCCGCTATGATCTATGCTTTGAAATTATGGCAACAGTACCTTCTCGGTAATGGCTGTGAAATTTACACCGATCATCAAAGTCTGAAGTACCTATTCACTCAGCCAGATCTGAATCTCCATCAGCAAAGATGGATGGAAGCCATTTCAGACTATGATGTCAACATTTCTTATACCCCTGGCAAGGCTAACGTAATGGCCGACGCCTTGAGCCGCAAATCTTATTGCTGCGAACTCATGGTACAGCTGCAGCAACTACTTCTCTATGAAGAGCTTCGTAAGTTAAATATCGAGATAGTTCCCCAGGGTTATCTGGACACCCTGGTCGTCGAACCAACTCTGAAGCAAACCATCAAAGCAATGCAGGGATATGACCCCAAAGTCCAGAAAATTAAGCGCTACCTTGCAGGAGGTAAAGCCTCAGACTTCACAGTTGACAAGGAAGGAACGTTGTTCTTTCGAAACCGTCTTGTGGTACCTAAGTTCAAGAGTAAGCAAGAAGAAGTTATGAAAGAAGCTCATGATACTCCATTGTCAATCCACCCCGGCAGTACCAAGATGTATCAAGACATCCGTCAAAGGTTCTGGTGGTCCAATATGAAGCGGGATATTGCCCAATATGTCGCTGAATGTGACGTTTGCTATCGCATCAAAGCTGAACATCAACGGCCTGCCGGAACACTTCAACCACTTGCCATTCCCGAATGGAAATGGGATAAAGTCGAGATGGACTTTATTACTGGATTTCCTAGATCTCAAAGGGGTCATGATGCCATCTTCGTCGTCATTGACCGGTTCTCCAAAGTCACACATTTTCTGCCAGTTAAGGAATCAATCACTGCTAGTCAGCTAGCTGAGCTATATATTTCCAGAATTGTGTCACTCCACGGTGTTCCGTTGGAAATCAACTCTGACCGTGGCAGCCTATTCACTTCAAGATTTTGGGAGAGTTTCCAACAAGCAATAGGAACTCATCTATCTTTCAGCATCGCTTTTCACCCTCAATCCAGTGGACAAGTGGAACACGTCAATCAAGTGCTTGAATATATGCTTCGAGCCTGTGTCATATCATTCTGTAAGAAATGGGAGGAATCTCTCCCGTATGCCGAGTTCTCCTACAATAATAGCTACCAAGCTAGTCTGAAGATGGCACCATTCGAAGTGCTATATGGACGTAAATGCCGTACCCCTCTTAATTGGTCTGAAACTGGAGAAAGTCCACTCTTCGGTCCGGACATTATTCAACAAGCTGAAGAGCAAGTTCGTATCATCCGCGAACATCTTAAGACTGCTCAGTCCCATCAGAAGAGCAACTATGATCCCAATCATAAAGTTATGGAATATCAACCTGGGGAGTATGCTTATCTCCGAGTTAATCCTATGAAAGGTACTCATCGATTTGGGATCAAGGGCAAGTTAGCTCCATGCTATATTGGTCCCTTCCGCATCCTTGCAAGACGTGGAAACGTGGCTTATCAATTGGAATTACCATCGAACTTTCCTCAAGTTCATGATGTCTTCCACGTATCGCAACTCCGCCGATGTTTCAAGGAACCAAGTCGAACTGTGGATCATGAATTACTCGATCTTCAAGATGATCTCTCACATCCTGAGTGCCCAATTCGTATCCTTGATCAAGCTGAATGCCATACTCGTCAGAAGGCAATCAAGTTCCTGAAATTTCAGCGGTCGAATCATTCAGAAGATGAAGCCACTTGGGAACGCGAAGACCGTCTCCGTGATGAATATCCCTCTTTGTTTTCTTCTACCTCTTAATTCTCGGGATGAGAATTTCTTTTAGTGGAGGAGAATTTGTAACACCCCCTGAGTATTTTGCTACAGTGATCATCAACAGTAATGACAAGATAGGGTTCTTTTGGATAAGCATGATCAACCTCAAACATATCTCATTTCAAATTCCATCACCAGATTCAAATTCAAATGAAAGCCAAAAATAAAGTTTGTCAAATAAATGAACTAAAATGTTCATTTCATTCTAAATATTCTCTGGACCAATGTGTTAAAGAAATCAGCATTTATTTAATTCCCAAATTATCCCTAGCAATTAAAACAGTACCCAAATAAATTAAATGTGGCCATTTAAATATAAAACAAATACAAAAACTTGACAACATAAAATATAACTTTTGTTGCAGCATCATTATATTGCATATCATTTATAGCCCTAGTTTCACTTGTAGCAAAAATTGCCTAAGTACCTTAAATAAATAATAAACAGTAGCTATAGAAAGAAAATAAAATAAAGAAAAAGAAAATAGGAAACGGCGTTGTGCTGTTGGGCTTTAAGTCCACAGTGGCAGGCCCAGCCCGCGCGAGGTCGTCTCCCTCCTCGCGTTGAGCTGCCAGCGCGCGCGCAAACGCCGGGGAGGCCCTCCCCCGTTGCTCGCTCGACACCACGGCGCTACAGGCGCGCTGGATCGGCTACAAAGCACCCTCCGCGACCCCCAGCTCAACCCTAGCTTCTCTCCCTCCTTCCCAAGCACCGCTTTCTTTGTTCCCCATGCATCCGAGCGCAACAATGGCCATAGCCTCATCGTTCGCGTAGCCGCTGGCCACCCTGCCTCACCTCCTCGTGTCCAAGAGCTCCACCGGGAACCGCTGCATCATATAGTGCCTCTGGATCAACCCGAGGGACGCCACCACCACCGAATCGAGCAAGACGTTCCCGCCGGCCAACTACACTGCATCGCCTCGATCCACCACAACCCTGGGCTTCTAAGCCTAACGCCGGCCACCGTGTGCCACTCGGTGAGCATCTGATTGAACCCCTCTGTTCTCCCATGTTAATTCACGCTCTAGCCCACATCGCCATGAAAGCTGAGCTCGGTTGCCACCATTGCTGTGCACCTCGAGCTCCCCATGCCGCTATGCTTACACCAGTGGCACTGACACGCTTCTGGTGGACCGCCGCTTCGGCCTAGCTAGCTAGCTGGTGCCTTTGCGCAGCGCATCACCATTTCCGTGATTGGTCAAACTCCGACGCAGCTCGCGATGTCGCCGCCGTCGCTATAACTACCCACTACACGCACCGCTGCCACCATTCACCTCGCGATGTCGCCAGCTTTCGAATGCACGCTCGCGCGCATCGAATGGCTCACCGTGGCGAAATCCTGGCGAGATCCAGTGCGCGCCGCCGCAGAAATGGTCGTCAGAGCCAACTCCAGTGCCACCCACTGACGTGGCCGCCACCTGGACCCCTCTGGGTCGCTGCCAGAGGGCCCCATTGGCCGCGGTCAACTGCTGACTGGGCAAGGCCCAATCACTGCCAGTGGGTCCCCCGTGGGCCCTGTTGACCAATCAGCTGGTCTGTTGACCGCTGATGTCATGCCAACATCATAGTGATGTCATAATCCATTTTCCAGCGAATTTAGTATTTAAAAATAATTCTAGAAAATTGCTAAAACTTTGAAATTCAATATAAAATAATCCGTAACCCAGATGAAAAAGATTAATATATGAAAAATGATCAGAAAAACGATACAAATCTGAATATGCCATTGGTTTTCATGTTTGATCACTCTACGTGCTTGAACATGGAACTTTTGGCCTGATTGCAATAAATGAATAGTGAATTCATCTGGGAAAATAATTCTGATTATTTTCCCAGATTTTCTAAATAATTATTACAATGCATTAGAACACCTCTGCATCCCATTTAGCTAAGTCATGCATGATGTCGCATTTGTTTGCACCCGATCTTATTTTAGCAACCGTTTCCATTTCCGGTAGACCTCGAGACTGACGTAGCCCCTCAGCCCGACTACTACGTCAAGGATCCCTCTTCCTTCAGTGCAGAGCTTCCAGGCAAGCAACCCCTCTTTGATCATTCCGCAATCACCTGTTCTTTCTCTCTTATGCTTGCATTAGATTTTGCTATTATTGTTTTACCGGTAGCGCCTATTCTGATGCATAGCCTGTTGTTGTAGCCTTTCTTGATACAAATGCCTACTGTCCTATTATGCTTAGCTAGCTAGTTTACTATTCCATTGATGGCCCTACATTCTTGTTCGTCTTTGCCATGCTATAGTTATTGGGCTGAGATCACCTTGGGAGGTGATCCCAGAGTTCAACTACTTTACCTTACACTACTACATGTTGTACTAAAGACGGATCGGCCCCAAGGGTACCCGCGAGGTTGTAGTGGTGCGACAGGGCAGGAGGTCCTGATCATCATCCGCGTGTGCTCTTCTAATAGCTTACCATAACGAGTGATGGGTATTTGATCCGAGTTGGCTACTGGCCTATATGCACTAACCACCACGCGGGATAATGGATATGGGCCCCTCGGCATCATTAGTTCTGACCAAGGTGATCCAAATGTTGCAGTTCAGCAGAGTCGATGCGGGCCCGGGTGAGCGTGTACTGCCTTGCCGGTGCGCCGGAAGGTGGGCTTGGTCCCGGCCGCGTTCACAATGTTCAGGTGTGCTCGGGGTGATCGGCCGGAGATCCCTTAGCCATAGGATATAGACCGACGGGCGACCTCTCTGGAGATCCGAGGAAGGGCACGGCGTGTCGATACCTTGAGGCCGGGCATGACCCGTAGAAAGGTGTGTCCAGATTGGGGATATCAAGCATGTTGGGCTATGTGGTGCACCCCTGCAGGGAAGATTGATCTATTCGAATAGCCGTGTCCACGGTAACAGGATGCTTGGAGTTGTATCTGGAACTCTTGCAACTATAACCGGATACTTAATAAAACTTGAACTAATTAACTGTTTAGTTGTCCGAGAATCGCTTTCTCGTAGGGAATCGAGGAAGGATTCCCCGGATGTGATGTTACTACTACTACTATATTGAAACTACTGTTACTACTGCTACTTCACTATCAATGATAGTGCAAGTTGGTATCTTCTTGTTACTACAACAAGTTGGTATCTTATATGCTATTCTCTTCTACTACTGCAAGAAGCTAGTCTTCGTTAAGATAGGTCTTCCCTCTCTTATTCTGGCATTCTACAGTATAACCACAGATATAGCCCCATTCCTCTTGATACCAATGCATAAATAGTATAGTTCTGATGTAAGACTTGCGAGTATTTTGGATGAGTACTCACCGTTGCTTTGCACTTCTTTTCCCCTTCTACCCGATGACTACACAATGGTTGCCCCATAGGAGCAGATGTCTCAGAGTTTGGCAACTGGGTGGACTACGACGGAGCCGAGTAGTTTGGAGGTTCCAGGCAGGAGGCCTCGCCTTTCGATCATAGTTGTTGTATGTTTTATGCCTTCTTAAGGCAGTACCTGTGTGAACTTGGTCTGTACTCAGATGATTATGTTTGTACTGATGTATCCCTGGGCCTTCGATGCCCCTATTGTAATATATATTTGAGTTGGACCTTAATGCATGTATGTAATGTTGTGCTGTGATATTAAATCGTGAGTTCTTGATCTTGATTGTGCATGCTGCGTGTATGATTAGTGCATGATTAATTTCGGGGGCATCACACCACGCCTATAAATAAAGGAGGGAGGGGCTGGCTGCATGACCTGACACCCTGGTTGCTGGCCGCCTCCCTCTCGTTCCATACGTTCCTCATCCATGCAGTTCTTAGTGAATTTCTAACGGATTTCCACCATATTTCTGCCACAACGTCGTTGTGCTACCGAGATCGACCTCATCCACCTTTCCCCCTCACTTGCTAGATCAAGAAGGAGGAGATGACATCAAGCTGCACATGTGTGCAATTCGGAGGCATCATTTGTGTGGTGCTGCATCGGATTGATATGACGAAAGTATGACTACATCACCCACGATCGTTAGATGGCTAAAAGCGTGTGTTCTACAAGGGTATGTAGACCTTTTCCCACTCGTTGCAAACATCTAGTAGATTGAATCTTGGGTTTATTCGTTCTCTCATAGGAATTTTTTTTGTTTTCCGTGCAATAAATCCCAACACTTAGACCAATTCTTTCTAGATCTATTAACAGTCTTTTGCAAGATCAATTTAATTTCTCTATTAGTAATTCAACTTGCCCACTAGACAAAGGATGATAAGGAGATACTAGTTTGTGTTTTACATCATATTTAGCTAAAACTTTCCTGAAAGCACCATGAATAAAATGTGAACCACCATCAGTGATTAAATATCTAGGGACTCCAAACCTCAGGAAGATAACATCTTTAAGCATTTTTATAGAAGTCTTATGATTAGCACTTTTAGTTGCAATAGCTTCTACCGATTTAGTGACATAATCAACAGCAACTAGAATATGAGTGTAACCATGTGAGGAAGGAAAAGGTCCCATATAATCAAAACCCCAAACATCAAATGGTTCAATAACAAGTGAATAATTCATAGGCTGTTTCCAACTCTTTGACATTCATCACAAGAAAGGATAAACTTACGAGCATTTTTGAAGAGAGTAGGTAAGTAAAAACCGGATTGTAATACCTTGTGCGCAGTACAATCTCCAGCATGGTTTCCTCCATATGGACAGGAGTTGCACTTCCTCAAGATTTGTTCCTGTTCATGCTCAGGTACACAACATCTAATAATACCATCTACTCCTTCTTTATATAGACGTGGGTCATCCCAAAAGTAATGTCTTATGTCAAAGAAAAATTTCTTCTTTTATTGGTATGTAAAATTAGGTGGTATATACTTAGAGACAATATAATTAGCATAATCAGCATACCATGGATTATCATGCGAGGAAGTATTAATCACAGCTAATTGCTCATTAGGAAAGCTATCATTGACAAGAATTGGGTCATCAAGAATATTTTCCACCCTAGACAAATTATCTGCTACTGGATTATAAGCTCCCTTTCTATCAACAATATGCAAATCAAACTCTTGTAATAAAAGAACCCACCTAATCAACCTAGGCTTAGCGTCTTTATTATCCATAAGATATTTAATAGCAGCATGATTTGTGTGAATAGTTACTTTAGAATCAACAATATAAGGTCTAAACTTATCACAAGCAAACACAACTGCTAAAAATTCTTTATCAATAGTAGCATAATTTTTCTGGGCACTGTCCAAGGTCTTACTAGCATAATGAATAACATTTAATTTCTTATCAACTCTTTGGCCAAGGATAGGCCCGACAACATAGTCACTAGCATCACACATAATTTCAAAGGGTAAATTATAATCAGGTGGTTAAACAATAGGTAAAAAAATCAGAGCTTTCTTAAGAATTTCAAAGGCTTCTACACAATCATCATCAAAAACAAAAGGAACATCCTTTTGCAAAAGGTTCGTAAGAGGCCTAGAAATTTTAGAGAAGTATTTAATAAATCTTCTACAGAAACCAGCATGACCAAGAAAACTTCTTATACCTTTGTTATCTTTAGGACATGGCATTTTCTCAATGGCATCTACCTTAGCTTTATCCACTTCAATGCCCCTCTCAGAAATTTTATGACTGAGGACTATACTTCATTCACCATAAAGTGGCACTTCTCCCAGTTCAAGACAAGACTAGTTTCCTCACATCTCTACAAAACTTTATCAAGATTGTGCAAACAGTCATCAAAGGAAGTCCCATAGACGGAGAAATATCCATGAAAACCTCAACAATGTTTTCACAGAAATAAAAAATATAGCAGTCATACATCTTTGAAAAGTGGTAGGTGCATTGCATAAACCGAAAGGCATATGTCTATAATTAATGTTCCAAAAGGACAAGTGAAAGCAGTTTTCTCTTGATCCTCAGGAGAGACAGGAATTTGAGAAAACCCAGAATAACCATCTAGAAAGCAAAAATGTGCGTGCTTAGATAATCTTTCAAACATTTGATCAATGAAAGGCAAAGGATAATGATCATTTCTAGTATCCCTATTTAGTTTCCTGAAATCTATAACCATCCTATAACTAGCGACAACTCTCTATAGAATAAGTTTATTTTTGTCATTAGGAACAAGAGTAGTGACTCCTTTCTTAGGGACACAATGAACAGGACTTACCCATCTTCTATCAGCAATAAGGTAAATTATACCTACTTCCAGAAGCTTCAGTATCTCAGTTCTTACCACATCCTTCATTTTAGGATTTAGGCGACATTGATGGTCAACAACAGGTTTAGCGTCGGGTTCCATATGGATCTTATGCTGACACATACTTGGGCTAATGCCCTTAAGATTATCCAGAGTATATCCAATTGTGACACGATGTCTCCTCAGAGTGTTTAGCAATCTCTTTTCTTTGTGCATTGAAAGGTTAGAATTGATAATAACAGGATATATTGTCTTTTCATCAAGATAAGCATATTTAAGTGTACCAGGGAGTTTCTTTAATTCAAACATAGGATCACCCTTAGGGGGTGGAGGATCTCCCAAAATTTCAACTGGCAAATTATGTTTAAGAATAGGTTCCTGCTAACAAAATATTTCATCTATCTCATTTCTTTCATTCATATGCATATCATTCTCATGATCTAATAAATATTGCTCAAAAGGATCAGTAGGGGGTACAGCAATAGAAGAAAGACCAATAATTAAATCCTCATTAGGTAATTCTTTAGCATGAAGTTGTTTGGTGAACTTGGAAAAATTAAATCATGTGATTCATCACCAAACCTAACCTCAACTTTCTGCTTAGCACAATCAATTTCAGCATTAACAATATTCAAGAAGGGCCTACCAAATATTATGGGACAAAAATCATCTTGTTTGGATCCAAGTACTAAGAAATTAGTAGGATATTTGATCTTACCACACAAGACTTCAACATCTCTAACAATCCCAAGCGATGAATGGTATCCCTATTAGCAAGCTAAATACTAACATCAATCTCTTCTATCTCAACAGGTGAAATATCATGCATTACTTCTTGATAGAGAGAAAAAGAAATAGCACTTATACTGGCACCAATATCACATAAAACATAATAGCAATGATCTCCAATCTTAACAGAAACAACTGGCATGCCAACAAATCTTTTATTTTTATCTTGTGGTCTCTTACCAGGCTTAGCAATTCTAGCAGCATCATCACAAAAATAGATAACATGACCATCAATATTTTCAACCAAAAGATCTTTAACGATGGCTATTGAAGGTTCCACTTTAATTTGTTCAAAATGTTTAGGTGCTTTAATATGACTTTTATGAGCCACAGTTGTGGCCTTAGAATGCTCCTTAATTCTAATAGGAAAAGGAGGCTTTTCAATATAAGCATGAGGCACAACGGGATTAACAGTATAAGCTTGAATTTCAGCATTGCTATGATGGGATCCTTACAAATATCTTTAATGGGTTCATGATACTTAAACCAATTCACCTTAGAGAGATCAACATGACCAGCAAAAGACTTATAGAAATTAACAACTATATCAGGATCAAGTCCATATTTTGCACTTAGCTCATGAAAATCATTAGTTTTGACAGACGACTTAACACAATCATATTCAAGATTACCTGACTCTTTACCTTTGTCAACTTCCCAATCTTTAGCATTGCATTTAATCCTTTCAATAAGATCCCATTTGAATTCAATTTGTCTACTTGAGAAAGAACCCGCAAAAGAAGAATCAAGCAATTCCTTGTCACGGAGAGAAATCCTAACATAAAAGTTATGAACAATAATATCTCTCGAGAGCTCATGATTGGGGCATTTGAGCATTAATTCGTTAAGCCTCCTCCAAGCTTGAGCGATATTTTCTCCTTCATGAGGCCAAAAATTATAGATATAGTTCTGATCATGGTGAACCAGATGCATAGGATAAAATTTATTATGGAACTTCAGTTTTAATCGGTTCCAATCCCACGAGCGAGAATTATGCAATAGCCTGTACCATGCCAATGCTTTTCCCTCCAAAGATAAATGGAATATCCTCTTCTTAACTTCATCACCTGATAGACTTGTAAGCTTAAATAATCCATAAAGTTCATCCATTAAAAGTAAGTGCATATCGGGATGTGTTGTTCCGTCTCCTGCATAGGGATTAGCTTGCAATCGCTCCAAAATACCAAGAGGAATTTCATAACTAGTATTTTCAGTAGGTGGAGGGTCATCTCTTACCACTTGTGCATGTGGCGAGGACACCCCAAACAAGCCTCTCAAAGGATTATTTTCCATAATAGCAAGTATAGATAAAAATCAGTACGTACGATAAAAGTTTCCTTACCAAATTCCACTTGGCAAGAGCGCTGCCCTCCCCGGCAACGGTGTCAGAAAAGAGTCTTGATGACCCACAAGTATAGGGGATTAATCATAGTCCTTTAGATAAGTAAGAGTGTTGAACCCAACGAGAGCAGAAGGAATTGATAGGAAGTTTTCAGTAAGGTTTCACTAAAAGGGATGTAAGATAGTTTTGATAGATAGTTTGATAGCAAGATAAATATTAACAAGGTAGCAAGTAACAAAATAACAAAATGCACAAAGTGTCCCAATCCTTAATTGTGCTAAGGACAAGCCTGTGGTACTTCTGATAGTGATTAAAACGCTCTTGAGGATGCATGGGGATATCGCCAAGTTACTTTCATTATGATTCATTGAGTTAACATTCATTACCTTGATAAGTGTCATGTGGGTGGACCGGAGCTAAGGTACTGTTCAAGCAAGAAAAAAATACCTACTTATGATTATACCCTTTAT
Source organism: Puccinellia tenuiflora (assembly GCA_012064385.1). Lineage (NCBI taxonomy): Eukaryota > Viridiplantae > Streptophyta > Magnoliopsida > Poales > Poaceae > Puccinellia > Puccinellia tenuiflora. The sequence continues at coordinate 295,514 of QRDG01000374.1, forward strand.
GCAAGCATCCGCAACTACAAGAGAGGTAATTAAGATAAATCTAACCATAGCATTAAACAGTTGGATCCAAAACAGCCCCTTACGGAATAATTCATAAACTGGGGCTTAGGTTTCAATCACTCCCGCAACCCATCATCTACAAACTAATTCCACAATGTCTTCCCCTAGGCCCAAAGATGGTGAAGTGTCATGGAGTCGTTCACATAACACCACTAGAGGAAGAACAACACAACATAACATCAAAACAATGTACGGGAATCAACTTCACATGATTACTAGTAACAAGACTTGACCCATGTCCTCAACAACTAATGGAACTACTCACAAGACATCATATTGCTCATGATCAGTGGGTATAAATATATGATTAACAATCTGAACATAATAATCTTCCACCAATTAAACCAACAAGCATCAACTACAAAGTGCAATTGACACTACTAGCACCCCTAGGTACCAATCTGAGGTTTGATACAAAGATTGAATACAAGAGATGAACTAGGGTTTTGAGATGAGATCATGCTGGTGAAGGTATGAGGATGAGGATCTCCATGATGATTGGAGTCTTGGTGATGATGAAGGCTTCGATTTTCCCCTCCTGGAGGGAAGTTTCCCTGGCAGAATCACTCCGCCAGAGAGCAAAAGTGCTCCGCCCAAGTTCTGCCTCGCAGACGGTGGTGGAAAGTCCTAAAAAATTTCTATGATTTTTCTCAGGTAATTGGGATTTTATGGCCAAAGGGCATTAGGAGGGGACCCACCAGGGGCCCACAAGCTCAGGTGGTGCAGCCTAGGGGGTGGCCGCGCCCTTGCCCTTGTGGCTAGCTGGTGAACCCCCTGTGGCATATCTTTGCTCCATAATTCATTATATATTCCAAAATAACTCTCCAAAAATCCATGCTTCATTTTGAGCTCGAGAGAATTGCTATTTCTTCTGTAGCTTTTTAGGTCAGAATTCTAGCTTCTGGTAATCCCCCTCTCTTGATGTATCTTGCATTTTAAGAGTGAAAAGGCATTAGAATTGCATCAGAATGTGAAATATATCATGGAAATAAGATAAATTATAGTAGAAAATAGTGATGCAAAATAGACATATCACGGGGGTGTGGTGGGTGATTACTTCCTTTGGTGATCCGGAAATGGAGCAATAAGGATTCTCGCCTTTTTCCCCAGAGGTGACCCTGAGTTATCGAACCCACGAGAGGACGGTGCCCTTTAAGCTAGGGTCTCTAACAAGGTTTTGATAAAGGATTAATTCCAGCTTTAGGCCGGATCGTAAATCAAGCTATATACTACAAACACTTACAATAAAAATAGGTACGGGAATGAGGTGTTAATGCTTACAACCATATATCTGTGATGGGACCAAATATGATCTTAATTTGTGCGCTGGAAGTCACCCATCGAGATGTGCTTGTTACGAGTGGAAGTGGGGGATGTGTCCAGATTACATCTTGACCAGCACTCATCCTGCATCAAGAGTCAGTTGTCCAACCGAAGGCCCTATCCGTTGCGCGGGGTTGCCTCGATAATTAAGATTGCAATAATCAGACAAAAGCATTGGGCGTTTAATGACTACACCTCTTGAATCCCCAGGGATAGGATCCATGTTACCGTTCTAAACCTTTCTATCACTGGTGTTCAAAATAACACATCACGGTCTCCCTGCCCTTAGCCTCCTCGTGACTCGATCTCCATGATCCTGGGTACCTGCAGGGATGAAGATCGCGAAAGAGACAAGAGACAACTTCGAAACAATTTTGTTTCACACGAACGTTAATTCAAAGCCATTCCATTGATCCCTTCAACAGATACATCGGGTTGCAAGGCTGTTGCCTCAACCCATACCTTACCGGACTACTCACACATGGAGATCAGATCGCACGAAGAACACATCATGAAGGTAGATTGGATTGATAATATGTCTTACTATGGATGCTAGATGTGATACACAATTACAAGTGTGGCTAGATGGCAGAGAACTATGGTGGTGGCTATGGAGATGAAGATGGCGGCGGCTAGGGTTTGATGGAGATGGGGATGATGGTGGTTCTCTGATCTGCGACTTGTTTCTGTCTCTGCCGGCTCCCCTGTTAACATTTGGCCCTCGACCCTTTATAAAGTTTGATCAGGTGGATGAGAGGCATCGGTTGCCACGCCATATGACCGCCCATGCAAGTGGGCGTGGTCGCATGATAGGTCGTCTTTTGATCTGTCTCTTCCTGTGCGCTTCCAATTGATTTATTCCTTCTACTCCTTTACATCTTTCCTTTTCCTTACTTGATTTTGTCCATAAATAGTCCATTTCCTGTTGATTCACAATAAAGAGAGGATTTGTGGAATCCTATGCATTCATTAGTGATTAGGGGCAATATTGGAGCAAATATTTTGGTTTGAATGAAATATTTTGGTTTAAATTGAGGTTGGATGAGTGTAAAAATATCACTCATCAACTCCCCCAAGCTTAAACTTGATCGTCCTCAAGCAACATAAAGAGAAATCCGAATCATAAGGAACTCAGTTGTAAACCAAAATAACGAGAAGGTTTTGGTTCACTTACGATCGGTACGCCTAGATAGCCCTCCGCTTCTTGACCTAAAAACTTAGTATAGCTGTAGCGGTGGCATGGTTATTATGCAAGTGTTAGTGAAGCAAAGATAATCAACTCAAAGTTTTTGTTCAACTAGATAAAACAACTTTGCAACTCTTTATTCTATTTCCTCTAGTTAACACTTGCTTGCCGGGAATGCACGAAAGAGTTTTTCTTTGAGCCATGAAAACATAAATTAGGGAGTGAAAGGTATGTAAAGACAAACATGATTCTAGAGTAACTCATTAACATACCCACGAATGTCTCATCCTCAAGGCTCTCAAGCACTTAGTTTCAATCATTGTTTGCTAAAACTTTGGTTATCACGTGAAGGGATTATGCCAACTAAATGATCATGCATAGGTTTTCATTGTGGCTTAATGTTGGGAACTATGAACCTTGATATTCATCTCTTTCGAGCTCTTGTGATCAGTCCCCGGTATTTACCACATACACACACATTCAAGAGAAAGCTGAATAATATTCGATTGTAGTGTTGCCACTATGTACGGTAACAAACTCATAGCCGAAATCCGAGCCAAAACTCAGGTGGATCATTCATTGGCCAGCGGAGTCCTCAGCATAACATCAAGAAAGGTGACGAAGCCACATTTACACACGTACACGTGTATATAGCAGCGGAGGCCATAGTACCAGCGAGAAGCTGAAGCACTATGTAAGAAATACAACATAGATTTTTGGCATAATCTCATTCACCCTTCAACTAAGTTCCTCTAGACAATTTAATCCACAAGTGCTATTGAGTCTATTAAAATTAACAATATGGGGTTGAGTATCTCTAACATCATCTTCTCTACAATTTTCTCAACACCCAAGTCTTTAAAGACTTTCTCTTGTGCGTGGTTATACTTGATTAAGATCATATTCTTTTAAAAACAGTCCCACGACAAGTCTTGGTTATCCAGATTAAACAAAACAAAGGCTACAAAATTATTTCAGCTACTAGAACAAAACCTTTGTTTTCATTATCAAGACTTACTCCCTCCTGCACACATCACACATACTACTTCTACATCTATTCTAAGAATTTCAAGTGCAAAAGACGGGAGTCGTAGGACATACCTTCACGGTCATGAATGTACACACTTCTCTTCCTTATGCTTGCATTCCTCGTTGTCCAGCATAGATCAACTCCTTTGAAATATAAACAAGAATGCAAACGAACTCCAAAAGGGGTAAAAAGAAAAGAGCAAAGCAAAAACTTATTCTATTTTTGGGTTTTTGGTTTTTGAAAGCTAACTTGCAAACGAAAAATCACAACTGCAAAAAGAAAAATGAAAGCAAATAAAAAGCGAAGTGTTGGAACAAACCAACACGAGTGTTTGAAGCTTAGCGAGCTGAAGTACAACCTCATTACAATTTATTCAAATGATAACGCAACATCTTGATGTAGACATGGTTGTGGCCTCCCCCAAGCTTAAGCTTTTGCAAGCCCAAACCAGCGAGATCATTGTGGCGGCTGGTCAGGAGCCCATCCTTGGCTCCAGTTGAAGAAGCTCTCGTTCATGTAGAAGGACGTGTCTCGAAGGGACTCAGCGAGGTTGCTCATGTCATTGATGGAGCTCTTCAGACTATAGAGGTCCGAGTAGGTGGTGTAGGCTTCTTCTTGTTGCTGTTCTTGGGGCTGCTCCTCTTGTTTGTCGGTGGTGAGTTCTTCTTCATCTACTTGTTCAGGTTCTGGGCCTTCTTGGTCAAAAGCTGCATCTCCTTCCTGTGGCACATAATGCAATTGTCCATTTTCTACGGAGAAATGATTAGGCATAGGGATAGGTAACAAGTACCTTACTCCAGGAATTTGAATGCAATGATGACCACGGCGAACTACTACCATTCCAGTGCTAGAAAGAACACGAATATTAACAAGGTTGTTATCGACAATGGGGTGGAGACGAGTGTAGTTGAGGCCAAGGGAGTTGGCCAACATGGTGATAACTCCTCCACACGCGATATCCCCTTGTGCATGATTTGCTTGATGCGCTAGGTGTAGCAAAAGTATTGCCCCTAAGTTGGGCAAATAACTGACGTCAAGGTTAGCTGCTTTTCCCAGAATTAGCATGTTCTCATCATTTACCTTAGAAACTTCTCCTCGTGCCTGCAACGAGTTAGTGATAACATAATATAAATAACAGATAGCAGGACTTTCAATGCAACTGGCCCTTTGTTTGGAACCATGGTAACTCATCTGATAAAAGGATTGCCTCGGGTGTGGTTTAAGAAAATCATAAACATAACGGATGTCATCATCGTTGTTGGTGAAGCCAAAGTGAGTGCACCACTCATTCAGAGTGATGTTGAAGTCCTGATCCATGAGACGGAAAGGGATCCGCTCTTCCTCATATACGTTTGGCGTAAGACCAACATTATGCGAGAGAGTGCTAAGAAACTCAAGCGTCATTCATTCATATGTCTCACATCCTGATAAACAAAATGATGCACCCCGGCATTATCACAAAGCAAATTGAAATCATTAGTGATAGCTAGTTTGGCTAGGGTGGCTTCACAAGCCCACTTTGTAGTCTTCATCTTCCTTGCATGAAGCTTCTTGTATTTCCTCATTGCTTCATGGTCGGTGAAGACGATTCCCTGCGTAAAAATTTGTTGTTGTTGTTGTGCGGCGTTCGTGGATGAACCCGGTGCATCACCGCGAGCAACACGAGTGGACTTCCTTGTAAACATCTACAAAATAATCTTTTAGTCCAATACAATGAAACAATACCGATCTAACAGCAATCACAACATCATTCTCCTCTAAGAACATCAACGAATCCAAGCCAAACTCAAAATTTAAATAAAAAACACTCATACCCTAGACATGGCAATGCTAGGCATCTGGAACATGGATTCGCGAAAGTAAGTTGGGGATCGGAGGAGAAACGTACCGTAGATCGATCACACGGAAGGATTTGAACTGAAATCAAACGAGTAGGTAGATCGGGCAGAGTTGTGGTAGGGTTTGGAGAGGTTTGGAGGAAGAAGAAGAAGAGAGAAAATAGATGGGGGCAAAATACCTTCTTCCCTGGGGATTATTGTGGCTGCCAGAGTTTCATACGACCGCTCATACGAGCAAGAGCGCTCGTACAGAATGCCGTCTTTCATTCTATAAACGCAACCTTGTCTATGCTCAACTCATATGACCGATAATACGACCGGCAGCGCTCATATAGAACGCCATCGAACGCTCTGGAATCTTTGTCTTCGGGTCGATGGAGTCATATGACCGCTCATGCGAGCACAGGTGCTCGCATAGAATGCCGTCAAACGCTCTGGAGCCCTTCTCTATTTCTGCTGATCGTTCATACGACCGTCCATATGAGCGGCTATGCTCACATGATACGCCGTCAAATGCTCTGTTGCCTCTGGTGTGTTTTCGTTTGAGTCGCCAGGAGTTCCATACGACCGGTCATACGACCGAAACGGTCGCATACTAGGCCGTCTTTTCTTCTGTTTGTTTCAAAACTTCACTTTTTCGCTTAATTCCTGTGGGGTTAATTCCAACATAGTACATAGGCATATATCTAGGCATCCAAATGTCAATACACCACAAATTTTTTTGCACATATCAAAGCCGTTATAAAGCAACTCTTCTCATCTTTACCTCTATAACAAAACTTCAACACTCCTTATTAAAATGAAAAATGAAAAACAAAATCAAACTTACTAACTTACTTTATTCGTGTGGGTTGCCTCCCATGAAGTGCTTGTTTTCGGTCGGATAGCTCGACCGTAGTGAAGATCACTTGGGTACAAATACACCGAGACCATAGCTTCTAGCATTGATGACAATGTCGTCTCTGGTGTAGGTTTTCTTTTTCTTTTTCCTGGGGAAATGTCTGACAAAAGGATCTTTTGCAAGTAAGTCAAATCTTACATTTCCCTCAAACACATTTATCACAGCTTTTATAGTCCTAAGAAAAGGTCTACCAAGAATTATAGGAGCAATGGGATCTTCAGGCATATCAACTATCACAAGATCAATCATGACAGGACAATCATTTATCTGAATTTTAATGCCATGCTTAATCCCTACTGCTTGCGTAAAAGTAGAATTAGCCATATTCAATCTTATCTCAGTAGTATTATAAGGACCAAGATTCGGACTATCATAAATAGACTTAGGGATAGTGGAGACACTAGCACCTAGATCATGTAAGGCATTGAATTTATTTAGTCCTATCTCAACCTCAATAGTAGGCTCAAAAACATCCTCTTGCTTAGCAGGTAACTTATTGAACAGCTTCTTTCCTTCATCATCTAACTCACGTACCTTTGTTGTAACATGATTAACAAAGACATTATATGCCTCATCATTTGTTACCTCGGGTAGTGGGTTTTTCATAGTTATCATCTTTATAAAATCTGCAACTGTATAGGTATATTCTGGCACATGGCCTTTATCAAGCTCTTCTGCACTTTCTTCGTTGCTTCTCATCATCTTGACATCTTCAACCGGGTTAGGTCCCGGTTTACATGCAAACTTAGCTAAGATTAATGTTTGGCTCTCTGCAATTTTAGCCACTTGTGCTCCCATGTTCTTGGTTCTTCCATCAAGAATCCGCACATCATTTGTTAGTCCAACAATTTTATTGGTCAATTGATCAAGTAAGTTATCATGATTCTTCAAGATATTCTTGAAGGTTTCATTTTGCTCACTCTGACTAGCAAAGAAATTTTTCAGTGTTTCTTCAAGAGTATTTCTATTGCTATGACTAGCTCCATTAAAATTGTTTGGTGCTCCATTGTTATTAGGATATGGCAATCTGGGAGCATACCCATTATTTTTCCAGTTTGGATTGTAGCTATTACAAGCAATAAAATTCACATCATTAACTTCTTCATTAATTATAGCATTGATGTTTACCTCTTCTTTACCTTTCATGACGGAGATGAGTTCATCAAGTTTAACTGTCAACTCCGTGTTCTTCTCTTCTATTGCATTCACCCTCTTTATGGTTGTCCTTTCAACATGCCATTGGGCATGATTCTCTTGCATATCATCAAGCAATTTTTTAACATCATCTCTGGGCTTAGCCATGATAGTTCCTCCTGGAGCAGTATCTAACATGGTTTTTGACATAGGATTTAAGGCATTATAAAACATATGAAGGAGTAACCATTCTTCCATTCCATGGTTAGGACAGTTTCTTATGGCTTCCTTCATGCGATCCCACACAAGCGCTAGTGGCTCACGATCTTCCTGCTTAAAACTTGTTATCTGCGAACGAAGTTGCATAATTTTTGCAGGTGGGCAAAACTTAGATAAAAATTTGCTGCAACAATCAGCCCATGAAGTTATATTGCCTCTAGGTAAATCTAGAAGCCATTCTTTTGCTTTTCCTCTCAAAGAGGAAGGAAATAGATGCAATTTCAAAGCGTGAGGGTCATAATCTTTAATGCGAGTCATGTTGCACAATTCAGAAAAATTATGTAAATGCATACCGGCATCTTCAGAAGCAGAGCCTCCAAATTGGTCCTATTGAACCATAGAGACTAGGTTCGGTTTTATCTCATACTCAGCGGCAACAACATCAGGTTGTGTGATAGGTTCACGCATGAAACTATTGCTAGGAGTAGCAAAGTTTCCAAGATTACGAGCCATAGTAATTTTTTTAGGGTTTTCTACTGACAAGACTTGCAACAAAAAAGTAAAACTAAAAACTGAAACTAAAACTGAAACTAAACTTTAGCAAAAACTCTAAACACAAAGACTAGGCACACAAAGCCTCCCCGGCAACGGCGCCAGAAAAAGGTTTGATTACTTCCTTTGGTGATCCAAAAATGGAGCAATACACTAGAGGTGACCCTGAGTTATCGAACCCATGAGAGGATGGTGCCCTTTAAGCTAGGGTCTCTAACAAGGTTTTGCTAAAGGATTAATTCCAGCTTTAGGCCGGATCTTAAATCAAGCTAGATACTGCAAACACTTATAACAAAAATAGGTACGGCTATGAGGTCTTAATGCTTACAACCATATATCTGTGACGGGACCAAATATGATCTTAATTTGTGCGCTGGAAGTCACCCATCAAGATGTGCTTGTTACGAGTGGAAGTGGGGGATGTGTCCAGATTACATCTTGACCAGCACGCGTCCTGCATCAAGAGTCAGTTGTCTAACCGAAGGCCCTATCCGTCGCGCGGGGTTGCCTCAATAATTAAGATTGCAATAATCAGACAAAAGCATTGGGCGTTTAATGACTACACCTCTTGAATCCCCAGGGATAGGATCCGTGTTACCGTACTAAACCTTTCTGTCACTGGTGTTCAGAATAACACATCACGGTCTCCCTACCCTTAGCCTCCTCGTGACTCGATATTCACGATCCTGGGTACCTGCAGGGATGAAGATCACGAAAGAGACAAGAGGCAACTTCAAAACAATTTTATTTCACACATACGGGACTTTAATTCAAAGCCCTTCCATTGATCCCTTCAACAGATACATCGGGTTGCAAGGCTATTGCCTCAACCCATACCTTACCGGACTACTCACACATGGAGATCAGATCGCATGAAGAACACATCATAAAACACATCATGAAGGTAGATTGGATTGATAATATGTCTTACTATGGATGCTAGATGTGATACACGATTACAAGACTTATAGAAATTAACAACTATATCAGGATCAAGTCCATATTTTGCACTTAGCTCATGAAAATCATTAGTTTTGACAAACAACTTAACACAATCATATTCAAGATTACCTGACTCTTTACCTTTGTTGACTTCCCAATCTTTAGCATTGCATTTAATCCTTTCAATAAGATCCCATTTGAATTCAATTTGTCTACTTGAGAAAGAACCCGCAAGAGAAGAATCTAGCAATTCCTTGTCACGGAGAGAAATCCTAACATAAAAGTTATGAACAATAATATATCTCGAGAGCTCATGATTGGGACATTTGAGCATTAATTCCTTAAGCCTCCCCAAGCTTGAGCGATATTTTCTCCTTCACGAGGCCAAAAATTATAGATATAGTTTTGATCATGGTGAACCAGATGCATAGGATAAAATTTATTATGGAACTTCAGTTTTAATCGGTTCCAATCCCATGAGCAAGAATTATCCAATAGCCTGTACCATGCCAATGCTTTTCCCTCCAAAGATAAATGGAATATCCTCTTCTTAACTTCATCATCTGATAGACCTGTAAGCTTAAATAATCCATAAAGTTCATCCATTAAAAGTAAGTGCATACCGGGATGTGTTGTTCCGTCTCCTGCATAGGGATTAGCTCGCAATCGCTCCAAAATATCAAGAGGAATTTCATAACTAGTATTTTCAGTAGGTGGAGGGTCATCTCTTACCACTTGTGCATGTGGCGAGGACACCCCAAACAAGCCTCTCAAAGGATTATTTTCCATAATAGCAAGTGTAGATAAAAATTGGTACGTACGATAAAAGTTTCCTTACCAAATTCCACTTAGCAAGAGCGCTGCCCTCCCCGGCAACGGCGTCAGAAAAGAGTCTTGATGACCCACAAGTGTAGGGGATCAATCATAGTCCTTTAGATAAGTAAGAGTGTCGAACCCAACGAGAGCAGAAGGAATTGATAGGAAGTTTTCAGCAAGGTTTCACTGCAAGTGATGTAAGATAGTTTTGATAGATAGTTTGATAGCAAGATAAATATTTACAAGGAAGCAAGTAACAAAGTAACAAAATGCACAAAGTGTCCCAATCCTTAATTGTGCTAAGGACAAGCCTGTGGTACTTCTGATAGTGATTAAAATGCTCTTGAGGACGCATGGGGATATCGCCAAGTTACTTTCACCATGATTCATTGAGTTAACATTCATTACCCTGATAAGTGTCATGTGGGTGGACCGGAGCTAAGGTACTGTTCAAGCAAGAAAAAAATACCTACTTATGATTATACCCTTTATGCAAGCATCCGCAACTACAAGAGAGGTAATTAAGATAAATCTAACCATAGCATTAAACAGTTGGATCCAAAACAGCCCCTTACGGAATAATTCATAAACTGGGGTTTAGGTTTCAATCACTCCCGCAACCCATCATCTACAAACTAATTCCAAAATGTCTTCCCCTAGGCCCAAATATGGTGAAGTGTCATGGAGTCAACGTTCACATAACACCACTAGAGGAAGAACAACACAATATAACATCAAAACAATGAACGGGAATCAACTTCACATGATTACTAGTAACAAGACTTCACCCATGTCCTCAAGAACTAATGGAACTACTCACAAGACATCATATTGATCATGATAAGTAGGTATAAATATATGATTAACAATCTAAACATAACAATCTTCCACCAATTAAACCAACAAGCATCAGCTACAAAGTGCAATTGACACTACTAGCACCCCTAGGTACCAATCTGAGGTTGGATACAAAGATTGAATACAAGAGATGAACTAGGGTTTTGAGATGAGATCATGCTGGTGAAGGTATGAGGATGAGGATCTCCACGATGATTGGAGTCTTGGTGATGATGAAGACTTCAATTTTCCCCTCCTGGAGGGAAGTTTCCCTGGCAGAATCACTCCGCCAGAGAGCAAAAGTGCTCCGCCCAAGTTCTGCCTCGCAGACGGTGGTGGAAAGTCCTAAAAATTTTCTATGATTTTTCTCAGGTAATTGGGATTTTATGGCCAAAGGGCATTAGGAGGGGACCCACCAGGGGCCCACAAGCTCTGGTGGCGCGACCTAGGGGGTGGCCGCGCCCCTGCCCTTTGTGGCTAGCTGGTGGACCCCATGTGGCATATCTTTGCTCCATAATTCATTATATATTCCAAAATAACTCTCCAAAAATCCATGCTTCATTTTGAGCTTGAGAGAATTGTTATTTCTTCTGTAGCTTTTTTCGGTCAGAATTCCAGCTACTGGTAATCCCCCTCTCTTGATGTGTCTTGCATTTTAAGAGAGAAAATGCATTAGAATTGCAGTCATAATGTGAAATATATCATGGAAATAAGATAAATTATAGTAGAAAATAGTGATGCAAAATAGACATATCACGGGGTTTGGTGGTGATTACTTCCTTCGGTGATCCAGAAATGGAGCAATAAGGATTCTCGCCTTCCCCCACGAGAGGACGGTGCCCTTTAAGCTAGGGTCTCTAACAAGGTTTTGCTAAAGGATTAATTCCAGCTTTAGGCCGGATCATAAATCAAGCTAGATACTGCAAACACTTATATTAAAAATTGGTACAGGAATGAGGTCTTAATGCTTACGACCATATATCTGTGACGGGACCAAATATGATCTTAATTTGTGCGCTGGAAGTCACCCATCGAGATGTGCTTGTTACAAGTGGAAGTGGGGGATGTGTCCATATTACGTCTTGACCAGCACTCATCCTGCATCAAGAGTCAGTTGTCCAACCGAAGGCCCTATCCATCGCGCGGGGTTGCCTTGATAATTAAGATTGCAATAATCAGACAAAAGCATTGAGCGTTTAATGACTACACCTCTTGAATCCCCAGGGATAGGATCCGTGTTACCATACTAAACCTTTCTGTCACTGGTGTTCAGAATAACACATCACAGGTCTCCCTGCCCTTAGCCTCCTCGTGACTCGATCTCCATGATCCTGGGTACCTACAGGGATGAAGATCACGAAGAGACAGAGACAACTTCGAAACAATTTTATTTCACACGGACGTTAATTCAAATCCCTTCCATTGATCCCTTCAACAGATACATCGGGTTGCAATGCTATTGCCTTAATGTAAGTGCATCTATTGCCCCCTTAGTGGTTTTGGAGTATTGAAGACAAATGGGTTAAGGGACTTATGTGTTTGTGAGTGTACACAGGTATTATAGTCCCTGAAGATCTGGTTTAACCTACGGAAGTCGACCCTTAAAAATGTATTTCTTCAAGTGAAGAATTTGGTACGGCCTCTGAAGAAATTGAAGTGAAGAATTGGAAGCTTGAAGACTTTTGTTTTCATAGTTTCTTTTCTGCTTATTTGATTCATAGGAAAAACCGTACTGTTAAAGGGGGTCGAGGTGATACATGAATCACGTTTCCGAAGTGAATGCTCAAACCTATACACATCCCACCGCTTCGAGTGAAGCCTTTGGAAATCTCTGGCAGTGCTGACGAAATTGCGAGCGACAGAGACGCAGTTCTTCTGGTCGCTGACGAATTTGGTCAGACTGAAGAGTTAGGAGTTCGCCAGTGCGTTCTGCCTACCGTGAGGAAATTGAGTGCCTCGACGAATTTGAGAGTTCAAATTCCGACCATTGCTGCGCTGAGTGCCAGCTGTCGAGTGGATCTTATCCTGACAAACGGTCATGTTCGAAGGGGCATTTATGACATTTCATGTCGGGTTGCTCCCAGGCTATAAATAGCCGCCCCCTCGACCTTTTGTTGGTCGGCTGCTCTAGAGAGAGATTGACACTTGTCATTTGAGAGCATCCCTTCCTCTGATGACTTAGAGAGAAACCTAAGTGAGGAAAAACCCAACCAGAGCTAAAGTGATTGAGCATCACTGAAGAGATTGATCTATGTGATCCGACACCTGTTACCTTTGAAGAATGTCATTCTTCCAGACGGTTAGGCGTCGAGTTCAGAGCACCCAAGAGTAATTGTGGCGTGCCCAGGAACTAGTCTGTGAAGGTTTTGGAAGTCGACCTTGAAGACTTACCACGAGTGATTGAGCAGAGGTCTAAGTGACATTGGCTCAAGAGGAATACGGTGAAGACTAAGTGTCTTCTGAGTTTAATCTCAAATCGCCTCAACCAGACGTACAGTTGATGCAGCAACTGGAACTGGTCTACCAAATCGCTGTCTCTTCACCGAGCCTACCTGGTTTCAAATTACTCAACTTTACATTCTGTCATTCTGCTGCTGAAGAATTTGTGATCTACCATCTGACAAATTTGAACTGAAGAATTTCATCACGTCGCATCTCATTTCCTCAGTTCATCTTCTCTAAGCCTGAATGTTGTATGATTGCATGTTCTTCACCTGCATCTATCCAGTATGCATGTTTTATTCTTTTGTGATGAATTCGTCGCCCCTTGCTTCTACTTCGTCACTCTGATCTTTGTCAAATTCATCAGAGTTTGACGAAAATCTATTAACTCCCATTCACCCCCCCTCTGGGAGTAAACCTGCGCTTTCACTCAACCCATACCTTACCAGACTACTCACACATGGAGATCAGATCACATGAAGAACACATCACAAAACACATCATGAAGGTAGATTGGATTGATAATATGTCTTATGGATGCTAGATGTGATACACAATTACAAGTGTGGCTAGATGGCAGAGAACTATGGTGGTGGCTATGGAGATGAAGATGGCGGTGGCTAGGGTTTGATGGAGATGGGGATGATGGTGGTTCTCAGATCTGCGACTTGTTTCTGTCTCTGCCGGCTCCCCTGTTAACATTTGGCCCTCGACCCCTTTATAAAGTTTGATTAGGTGGACAAGAGGCATTGGTTGCCACGCCATACGACCGCCCATGCGAGCGGGCGCGGTCGCATGATAGGCCGTCTTTTGCTCTGTCTCTTCCTGTGTGCTTCCAATTGATTTATTCCTTCTCCTCCTTTACTTCTTTTCTTTTCCTGACTTGATTTCGTCCATAAATAGTCCATTTCCTGTTGATACACAATAAAGAGAGGATTTGTGGAATCCTATGCATTCATTAGTGATTAGGGGCAATATTGGTGCAAATATCTCGGTTTGAATGAAATATTTTGGTTTAAACTGAGGTTGGATGAGTGTAAAAATATCACTCATCAGTGGGTAGTTGTTGGCCTCTATCCGCCCCAACTTAGGCTTGAGCACCTCTTCATCTTGGAGGAGCTCATTTCACCAGTCATGAAGGTAGTTCTCTTCGTCTCAAAGATGTTGAGATGTATTTTTAATCCTTTTGGCGGTGCTAACCAGCCTTAGATGCAGCGCATCATGATTGGGATTGCCCAGAGATTTTTTCAAGGCATCCTCGTCGTCGGGGCCAAGGCTTGTTTCCAAGTCGTCATCGGGGTTGTAATCTTCCCCGTCATCATCGTCGCCTCCCTTCCCATTGTCATTGCCTTTACCGACCACCACCATTGTTGTTGTTGTCATCCCCACCATTCTGAGGACCCGCTGTCCCCATGTTTGGGGCTGCCTCCTCCTCCGCTCTTGGAGGTGTCTGCCATGTAGACGTCATATGTGGAGGTTGCGATCCATCGGCCTGTGCGTACAACAGCTGGTGGTGCATTTTCTGAAGATTCTGCCATGTCATCATCCATGTCAGTTGTCTCCTCAGAGGCACTTGCAAGGATGTTGGTTAAATCTTCAACGTTGGCGACTAGGTGGGTGGTGGGTGGGCCACAAATTTGGACCTTCCTCGGTTTTTCCAAGATCCGCTCATAAACTGAGGTTTGATCATCCAAGATCGCGAGCCTTTGAATCTAATCTAACATATCATTCAAAAGTATTTTATCGCTTTTATCCATGGCTTGGCCAAGGATCGGGGTGATGGCCTGCAAGTGCATAGGGTTTAGTTGTAGCTTTTTTGAAGTAAGAGTATCGATCCCATAGGGAGCATAGGAATTGGGTTTTTGTCTCTCATAGTGACTTATGGAATTGTACCTACAAGTAATTGTAGACTCAAAGCAATGTGAGTGTGGAGGATAAATATTTGTTTTAGTGAAGTTTTAACTTAAAGTAAATGACATAAACAGAAATAAAAACAGTAGGAGAAGTGACAATGGAACTGACAAAGGAGTAAGGTGTTCTCAGGGAGTCCGGAATTCCCATTGGTATGTCTCTAACACAACCTATGCAATGGCATAGTATTATTTGGATACTTGAGCCACTCTTGAAGTTTACACTAGGCGGAGCCGAGTACAGAAAACGTTCTACTCTAGGTAGACTTCGTGCCACGCACGCCACCACCATAGTCTCCCCTATAGGTTACAACTACGGTAATTAAGTGTTTCCCCGTGGACGCGGCCTCACTAAGGGTTCTCCGTAATTCCCCTATCAATTATAAAACCTAGGGATGAAGGCTTTTACTATCACCATGAATTACCTTCACTCCCTAACTCTTACAACAATAGTAATACACTTCGTGGCCTTCTGGCGATAATGCTGAGTGGGGCCCCTTCACAACATTCACGAAGTCTATTAAACTAAATCATTCAATAGAGAATCTCATATCCTTATCAATGTTTCAGCTCCTATACATACCAAGGTTCATCCATATCCCTGAGAACTAGGGAGTTTACTCGTACATAGGGGCGGCAAACATCATGAAAGCAGTGATGATAAACATGGATGATTCAAATGAGTAACACACAAGATGATCCACTAGGGTTCCGATGTTACAACGAGATGGAGATGGATGTGGATGATGATGATGATGACAGTGGTGATGCTGCCGACATCCCCTTGCATGTGGTGGTGAAGATGGCGATCTCCTCCTTGCCAATTTCCCCGCCGGATGGATTCTAGAGGCTAAGGTTCTTCTTCTAGATGTGTTTCTGGTGGCTGTGGGCGTCTGTTCCTCGATCTGAAGGCACGACAAAAGTAGTCGACAAGGGAAGGTCACCGCCATGCCATACGACTACTCATACGAGCGCATACAGTCGTATGGTTGGCTGTCTTGCACTCTGGACACGTTGGCTGGCCTCCAACTTTCTCCATTTGCTTCATTTCTTTTATGGTAGATGATAATCACATTTAATAACGTGATTCCACCATAATTTCCTGGGATTCCTTCCATAGTATTTTATTCGCTCCAAAAGATGTTTCCTGGGAAAACTAACAAAAAGCAGTGCGCAAACGTGATAAAATTCCACAAATCCTATGATGTAGGCACAAAATAACCACCAAAAATATCATACATTTTGGACTCATCAACTCCCCCAAGCTTAAGTCTTGCTTGTCCCCGAGCAAGTACCACAGATTGTAAAGAACAAGGTCAACATGGGTTTATGAGGTGCAGATATTCAGAGAAGTAAGAGTCCATTGCCGGTTATCAAAATGAGTAGAGATAAAAAGAAGATCGTGACAAATAATAGCGCATCACCACCATTAGGATGATCATGAAGGCTTCCACACCTTGCTACTTAATTCATTAATGGACAAGTCACAACTTTAAATTCAAATCATTTTTATTTCAATCGGGCAAGCAGTTTGAGTCTCCCTTTCTTTTTCAGAAAATTTTGCTCTTTTATAATTTTATTTATTGCTTTCAAAACATGTTTATCCGCCCATCTCACACTTCATTTTCATGCGATATGTAAGCTAAACATGTTCCTTGCTAGAATTTCAAAGACCCTTTTTAGATTGAGAGGGATTTAACTTCCTCGCTGCTTGCTCTAATTTATTTAGTTCACACTTTTATCAGTTTAACCTTCAAGGGTTTAGCACATATAGTTGTGTTTCTCCTCTAAGCAATTAACCCCAGTGATGTGGAAGACTTATGATCATCTCATATGTGGTTATGCCCTATCACTTATTTCCAAATCATCATCTCATACGTTTTCCAAATGCAGCGATGGTGCTAAACATCAAGATATCCATGACTCATTAGAAAAGTATCTTCCCTTATTTAAAGAGGAATCGAAGAGTTCAACTTATTGAAATAAAATTGTGAGCTATCCTCGACTTGCAGGAAATAAATGCATGAAAAGTAAAGATACAAAGTACTCTTATCCCACAAGCTTACAATCAAGCCAGAAAGATCCCAGTACCTAGCTCTTTGCTCACTCCTTGGTCTCCTCGCAAGCGGTGGTGATGCTCTTGAAGAGTGCTCCAATCCCTTCAGGCATCGTCTGCTGCTCATCAACAACCCTGCTCAAGAACTCAAGTTCTACAGTATTTTGATTCAGTGTATCAATCATGAGATCAATCTTATGGAAGAGACCATTGACCCTAGCTTCCAGGTCTTTGCTCATCATCCAATAAGCATCAATCCCTTCACCTCCCATTGCCTTTTTGGTTGGCGATCCTCCGACACCCACTTGTCATACATTGTACGGGCATGCGAGTTTAGGTTAGCTTCATGTGTTAACACCCAATTTAGTCTACCTTCAGTCGATTGTGTCAGTCCCCATACTTTGAGTCGAGAGCTGTTGAATGCTGCGTAGCGGATACCCTTCTCATAGCTCGCTAGGATGGATGTATAGGGTAATGACTCATGATCATACCGTAGTTCCTCTGGGAGTTGAACCATATCATATGTCCTGTCGGAGCAATGCAAGATCAAGAGGACCTTCTTGTGGCAGGGAAAATAGAGCGCCCCGCGCCAGAACTCGCCCGACCACTTCGGCATACCACCATTCGACATGAACTGTTGGGTCACCATTCCGTATAGGTGCTCTGGGACGCAACGCCTTGGCAAAAACTCCCGTCTCTCCCACTGGCCGGTCTGTGACGATAGCATCAGCATAGGCACCACTTTTTCTTTTGGCTCCTTGGTCCGTTGAGTGGCTTGCTCTTCTTCTTCTTCACGTAATTGCTCTCTGAAAATTTCATTGTGAAAGAGGTACACCTCGTGGTCCAGTGACACGGCCGGGTCGAACGCTAGGTACATGTTGTTACAAGCGATAGCAAAACAACGATGAAATTAAGCAAGATCAAACCAACGGGGGACACGAGATTTTAACGTGGAAAACCCTTCCAACAAGGAAGAGAAAAACCACGGGCGCCAGCCAGCAATACTTCACTATTTCGGGGTGAGGTTACAAACGCGCCGGGATTTACAATGTGTGGCTTATCTCCGGCGGTGGCTTACAAGACGTATTTATAGTGGTCCTGACCTAAACTAGGTCGGCAACAATCGGTGTCCTGGTCGGTTACAACTCGTACCGTACCCCCGGCAGTCCCCCTGTCTCGGGGCATCGCGGTGGGCTAACACCTCCGCTTCGCTTCGGCCCAAGCCTACCGGCGACGGGCCTCGCTTCACTCCATCGTTAGCCTTCTCACTTATAGAAACGGATTTGGATCACCATAAAATAACACTCCACCTTGAGCCAAATTCCATCTTGTAGCATCAACAATCCTTCACCCTGAAACATCAAATAAAACACTTTCGGCGCCAACTAACCTATTGGGCTAAACAGTTATACCAACTAAGCTCGAGCAAAGCTCAAACTTAGCAATAGGAACTGGCTTTGTCATCATATCAGCAAGATTATCATGAGTACTGATCTTGCATACCTTCAGCTTACCTTCTGCAACAACATCACGCACATAATGGTATTTGACATCAATGTGCTTTGTTCTCTCATGGAACATCTGATCCTTAGTAAGGTAAATGGCACTTTGACTGTCACAGAACAGGTTAATACAAGTATCATCTCCACAAAGCTCAGCAAACAGACCTTTCAACCAAACAAATTCTTTGCATGCTTCAGCAATAGCCATGTACTCAGCCTCAGTAGTAGATTGTGCAACAACACCCTGCAAGGTAGCCTTCCAGCTAACAGCACATCCACTAACAGTAAATACATAACCTGTGAGGGACCTCCTCTTATCCAAGTCGGCAGCAAAATCTGAATCCACATAGCCTACGAGTCCCTCACCAGTCTTGCCAAATTTTAAGCAAGCGTTGGATGTGCCGCGAAGGTACCTGAAAATCCACTGAACAGCTTTCCAATGTTCTTTACCGGGATTAGCCATGTATCGACTGATCAAGCTCATAGCATAAGACAAATCAGGTCGAGAACACACCATGGCATACATTAAGGAACCAACAGCACTAGAATATGGAACTCGAGACATGTACTCAATTTCTTTGTCAGAACTAGGACATTGCAATGCTGACAACTTAAAATGATGAGCAATAGGCGTACTAACTGACTTTGCATCATGCATGTTAAAGCGATGAAGAACTTTCTTAATATAATTCTCCTGACTAAGAAATAGCAATCTAGATTTTCTGTCTCTTGAAATTTCCATACCTAGAATTTTCTTAGCAGGACCAATATCCTTCATCTCAAACTCACTACTCAACTGTTTCTTCAACGTAGTGATTTCTTTCATGCTCTTGGCAGCAATTAACATATCATCAACATATAGCAACAATTATATAGGTGATTCATCAACAAATTTAATGTACACACAGCTATCATATTCAGACCTCTTAAAGCCATGTGACATCATAAAAGAATCAAACCTTTTATACCACTGTCGAGTAGATTGTTTCAAACCGTAAAGGGACTTCTTTAGCTTGCACACGAAATCCTCCTTACCAGGCACTATGAACCCTTCTGGTTGGTCCATGTATATCTCCTCCTCAAGTTCTCCATGCAAAAATGCAGTCTTCACATCTAACTGCTCAAGCTCAAGATCATGCATAGCAACAATACTGAAGAATGTACGAATAGAACTATGCTTGACAACCGGGGAGAACACATCATTATAATCCACATCGGGAATTTGGCTGAAACCTTTAGCTACTAACCTTGCCTTAAATCTTGAAGGCTCATTAGGAGACAAACCTTCCTTTCTCTTGAAGATCCACTTGCAGCGGATGGTCTTCTTTTGTTTAGGCAAGCGCACAACATCTCATGTGCCATTCTTCTCAAGTGATTGCATCTCCTCGTGCATTGCACCAATCCACTTGTCACGATCAACCGAAGCAATAGCTTCAGTGTATGTAGCTGGTTCAGCCTCATGCTCCACTTGTTCAGCACAACTTAGAGCAAAATAAACAACATCACATTCTTCAATTAATCGGTTAGGGGGAACAATATTTCTCCTTGGCCGATCAGCAGCAATAGACGGTTGCTGCAAAACAGGAGGCGAGGTTTGCACAATCTCCTCATCAACAGTTTCTGTTACCTCCTCATCTAGGTGCTCCATCTGCTCCACCTGCAAACGAACCTGTGGTTCGTCCTTATCAGAAGAATCTGGCACAACATCAGTAGTCAGACTGTCCTGATACATAACAGATTCATTAAACACAACACTCCGGCTGAAGAAAGTCTTTTTAGTTTCCGGATTCCACAACTTATATCCTTTCACTCCGGAACCATAACCAAGAAATAAGCACTTAACAGCTCTAGGCTCTAACTTTCCATTATCAACATGAGCATAGGCAGTGCAACCAAAAACTTTCAATTGTGAATAATCAGCCGGCTCACCAGACCATACCTCAATAGGAGTTTTCTTGTCAAGGGGAATGGACGGTGACCTGTTGATCAAGTAGCAGGCGGTGTTGGCAGCCTCAGCCCAAAAACGCCTGTTCATGCGGGCGTTGGACAACATGCAGCGAGCTTTGGAGATGATAGTCATGTTCATCCGCTCCGCTACACCATTCTGCTGAGGTGTGTACGGGATGGTGTGATGCCTGACAATGCCTTCCTGCCTGCAATAATCATCAAATTCATATGAACAAAATTCGCCACCATTGTCAGTACGAAGCAACTTCACCTTCCTCTCAGTTTGCCTTTCAATCATAACTTTCCACTCTTTAAAAGCAGCAAAAGTATCATCTTTATTTTTCATAAAATAAGGCCAAACTCTTCTAGAGTAATCATCAATAATAGTAAGCATATAACGAGCACCACCATAAGAGGGCTTACGTGAAGGTCCCCACAAATCAGCATGTACATAATCTAATGTACCTTTAGTGGTATGAACGGAAGCATTGAACTTAACTCTCTTATGCTTACCAAACACGCAGTGTTCACAGAACGGCAACTTACTCATATTGCAGTCCTTCAGCAGTTCTCTCTTGACCAATTCTGCCATACCAAGTTCACTCATATGTCCAAGTCGCTTGTGCCAAAGGTTAGTTGTACTTGGATCATCATTAGTAATAACAGCAGCAGTACCAGACAAAGTGCTACCTTTAAGAATATATAACTTGGCAGAATTCATATCACCAACCATAACAATAAGAGAACCTTTCGATACCTTCAGGCGTTTATTCCCTCCGACATACTTGTACCCGTCACAGTCAAGGGTACTCAGCGAGATCAAGTTTCTCGCCATAGATGGTATGTGTTTCACTCTCGTCAGCGTGCGTGTCATCCCATCATGGGTCTTGATCTGAACAGATCCAACGCCAACAATATGACATTTGTTGTCGTTCCCCACACGCACGAAATCTCCAGTCTGCACAATCTCATAAGAACTGAACCAATCTTTGTTACAGCAAATATGAAACGAACAAGCAGTATCAAGAATCCACTCATCATCACGGGTAACACATGCAGCAAAAACAGCTAAGCATTCACCATCAGAACTATTATCACCAGCAACAACAGCAACCTTACCATTACCATTACCGTCAGATTTATTCTTTGGTTGGTAAGTACCGTTCCTTTTCTCCTTGTTCTGCACCTTCCAGCAATCATCAATGGTGTGATTGGTTTTCTTACAATACCTGCAGAACTTGTCTCGTCCTTTGGACTTTGAACGGCCTCTGCTCTTATCTCTGTTGTTGTTGTTGTTGTTGATATAGTTGTTATCTCGCTGCTCAGGCCTGCCTCGAACCTGCAATGCATCACCCTTGGAGGGTGATGCGTCAGTCTGCACCATACCTTTTATCTTTTCCTGGTCTGCAGGGCCTCACATACTTTCGCGAGGGTTAGATCATCGCGGCTCAACAATATGGTATCTCGTAGATTTGTAAAGGAACTAGGCAGCGAATATAACAACAGAAGAGCTAAATCTTCATCATCATATTTTACCTCCATCGACACTAGGTCGGCCACGATCTCCTTGAAGATCGACAAGTGGTTCATCACAGAACCACCTTCCTGCATCTTGTGCGAGAACAACTTCATCTTCACGTGCATCTTGCTGGTTAGATCCTTGGACATGCAGATCGACTCCAGCTTAAGCCATAACGCTGCCGCAGATTTCTCCTGCAGCACCTCTTGCAAGATATCATTAGATAGATGAAGTTGAATTAATGACAAAGCCTTACGATCCTTGCGCTTTTCTTCAGGAGTCCACTCCTTCGCGTCCTTCTTTCCGAACGCATCCAGCGCCTCATCAAGATCCGAAGCCTGCGATAGGATCGCACGCATCTTGACTTGCCACAGAGAAAACCTCGTCTTGTAGTCCAGCAACGGTAGATCAAACTTCATCGATGCCATCGCAAAACCCTAATCTGTAACCAAGGCTCTGATACCACTTGTTACAAGCGATAGCAAAACAACGATGAAATTAAGCAAGATCAAACCAACGGGGGACACGAGATTTTAACGTGGAAAACCCTTCCAACAAGGAAGAGAAAAACCACTGGCGCTAGCCAGCAATACTTCACTATTTCGGAGTGAGGTTACAAACGCGCCGGGATTTACAATGTGTGGCTTATCTCCAGCGGTGGCTTACAAGACGTATTTATAGTGGTCCTGACCTAAACTAGGTCGGCAACAATCGGTGTCCTAGTCGGTTACAACTCGTACCGTACCCCCGGCAGTCCCCCTGTCTCGGGGCATCGCGGTGGGCTAACGCCTCCGCTTCGCTTCGGCCTAAGCCTACCGGCGACGGGCCTCGCTTCGCTCCGTCGTTAGCCTTCTCACTTATAGAAACGGATTTGGATCACCATAAAATAACACATGTTGGCGTACCAGCCCATCGACGGCGGCGGCAAGCAAGCGTACCGTTGCGTCGCAGGGTTGCACACATACACGTCCCTGCTGTAGCACCGGTATTGGTCGGACACAAGGAGGAGGAGGCCGTTACAATGGTCTTCTACATGAGCCCAGTTGTGCCGAAACAGAGGACGTCCATGGCGGGCCGGGGCCGGCCGAGCGAGGAAGTATGACTCGTCCTCACATCCAAAGGTGTTGGTGAACACGCCGGGAAACCAGTGCGGGAAGAGGTAGGGAAGCAGGAGGTTGTGCGCGTCGACCATGGCGCGCCACGCGTGGCAGACCCGCCTCGAGTCGGCGAGGGCGTGGCACGGGAGGCGGCGGAGGATGTCGAGGAGCAGGTCGTAGGGGAAGCACATGCCGTCGTTGAGCTCCATCGGCCGGCCGGCGGTGTTGGAATCAGTTGGTTCCCGATCCCTAGGGTCGACGAAACTTTGACGTGAGAAACTCGTCGCGTGAGAGTTGTTATGATATACTAATAGCATAGGAGATAGATCTGGCTAGGTTTGGTCTTGTTCAATTCTTTCCTTCCTATCTATTCTAGCTATCTCTGAGGCCGGATCGTAATAAATCAAAGTTGATCTTCTAGTATAACACGAACTGGCTTGGTTTCCCTATTGTAACCGATCCGGCTAGCTAGGCGTACGTGTATCTCTTCTTTTATCTGGCCACCAAAAAGGAAACATTATATTGGAGATGCCGGCAGGCGCGTACGCCACCACAACTCCCAGAATTTTCCGGCCGGCCGGCTGGTGGCGAGAGAGACCCCGCAGCGGGGGTCGACGGGAGAACGACCAAGAAGCTCTTATTTCTACCATTGACTAGGTTCGTTCTTGAACCTATAGAGCAGATCAACACTCTGAATCTTGATATGTGTTTTTTCTGAACATGTAATGACTGGATAAAACACATTGCAAGCCTTGAGCTGACTAAAACTGTCAAACCAAGACATCAAAATCGGCAATATGCAGAAACAAAATTATCTGCATGACCCTGCATATATGCATTAGTGCCTAGAACACCCAAATATATATGGTCAAACTAATCAGAAAGGTTAGCACTAGGAGATGCAGAATCATGTAAGTAAGCTATATACAAGATCTTCAGCCCCGTAAACGCAACATAAGAAGCTGCAACACGATCACACAACAATGGGCCTGCAAGCTCCCGCTAATAGTGCATCCAAGTAACACACATAGCAGTACAGTCAGTGATACTCATCAGGGGACTGCTCGTGAACATCCGAAGAACACCACAATTAATGTACTGCATGCTGTCCCTAGCTAGAACCCATCATAAAAATTGGCACTTCACATTACGCAAAATGACAACACACACCTTCATTTTGCAAAATTACATTTTGCAAAAATAATCCTGAATGAGTCACATAAGGCAACACTCAATCAGTCATGAAAAAAAAAAATCTACAGACTGTTCGGTCACAGAAAATGAAACGGGTATGCGAAAAAAGAAATCAGATAAATGACCACGGCATTTATAGTTTCATTTCAAGGTGCGTGCGGATCTGAGACTATACGACAGCTTCAAAAGTGATTGTTGGCTAGATGAAAATTAGAAAAGGTGTAAATCTATGAAGATTATTGATCTAATTATAAATGGATTTAAATTATAAACAATACAATAGCCTGCTTACAAATAACATGTCTTTATTATGATCAGAGTAATTTACAATGGTTGGATGAAATCCAAAAAAAAAATCTAATTATTATTAGCACCGTGCTTACTCTTCCACCGGGTAAGGATGCTTGAAGGGCAGGGTATTCTACTCGTGGGGAGCACGTCGACGTAGCAAGGACGGTAAGGGAATGCATTCTGGATGGCACAACATTGCCCCGTGGGCTCGCTATGAAGTCCGTAATGTAAATATTGCATTCTCGAGGCGGCCAAGTGATACGCCACTGCCGTGCCACTAATATCAAGGAGAAGCACGTCTTTGTGCGGATGCAATCCAATGATACCACAATAACTGATCCACTTCAAGGACGTTTTGTGGGTGTTATAGTTATCCACTTGGATGAAGTTATCCTCATCTGAGCTCCACGAGTAGTCCTCAAGACCATCTCCTATTTCATTGTCTTGTTCTTCATCATCAACACCATCGATTGTATCATTCTTTTGGCTGAACAAGCTATTGGATTTGCGGCTTCTGACCATCTCCCATTCCGTTCTTGGCCGTTGTGTAGTTGGTGCGTTGTTGGGCATATTACGAATGTGAGGTTGGAGATTGGCATCATGCACCAGCATCCACCCTAGTTGGCCATCGACACGTAACCCACTAAACGCCCATACCCGGAGCCGGAACGCGTTGAGTTCCGCGTAGCGGACGCCTTTCTCGTAGCTCGCTAGGAGGGATCTGCGAGGCAGATGGTAAGTCGTTCCTGCGCTGGTGTGGACCTCTCCGGGGAGCTGGACCAGATCGTACGTCCTCTCCGAGCAGCGCAGGATGACGACGACGCCGTCCGAGCCGACCACGTAGAGTGAGCCGCGCCAGTACTCCGCCGACGGCCAGTTGATATCACGCGCCGCCGGTGGCTTCACGGCGCGGAGGTGCTCCGGCGCGGAGCTTCCCGGCACGAACTTCCGCGTCTTCCATCGCCCAGTCTCTGACGAGAACACTCGCGCGTGCACCAGAGCTGCCTCCGCCTCCGCCTCCGGCTCCTCATAGCCCAGTGCCTTCCAGTAAGTCTTGTCATATCGGAACACCTTGTAAACCTGGTAGTGCAGCGACACGGCTGGATCAAAGGCTAGGAAGCTGCCCTCGCTCATGTCAAGGAATGACGACAGACCCGGTGGATTTGGCAGCGGATCGCACCGTGCCGTCGCCGGGCTGCAGACGTAGCTATCACTTTCTCCACCACGGTCGAGGCCAAAGCGGAACTTGTTGTTGTGGAGGAGGAGGAGGCCGTTGCAGTGGTCTTCCACGCGAGCCCAGCCATGCCAAAAGAGGGGACGCCGAAAGTCGCCGTCCCTGGAGCGCGAGGCCGGCGGAGCGAGGAAATACGACGTGTCCTCGCAGCCGGTATGGTTAGTGAAGACGCCCGGGAAGGAGCGCGACGAGAAGAAGCGCGGGAGGAGGCTGTGGTCGTCGACCATCGCACGCCACGCGCGGCAGACGGTCCGGGACTGGGCGACGGCGCGGCACGGGAGGCGGCGGAGGATGTCGAGGAGCACGTCGTAGGGGAGGCACATCTCGTTGTCACCGGTGTCCATCCGGGTGCAGCCGACTCTCTTCGCTGCCGGCGGTAGCATCGCGACGCGCGCGGCCGGCCGATCGAACAGATCGATCTGAGGAGGTTAACTCCACACCGGAGAGACTTCGTATTTATCAATCGAGTCTTCTGTACCGAAAAGTCCGTTTACTACAAGTACTCCCTCCGTCCCAAATTAACCGTGACGGGGGAGATCGTTTTACAGAAAAGCCATTTAGATTCTGAATTCAATCAACCCAGACTCGCAATCTGCTCGGGGAATCCCGCGATCAGCGCCGGCGATCCCGCGAGCCGCTCGCATCTCCTACGTCAGCCCCCGTCCCTCCCGGCCGCCGCATCTCCTCCATTGCCGGCGCCCCTGCTCGATTTCTGATCGCCGACTCTCCCACCGCCGTCCCTCTGCTCCAGCCGCGCCGCCAGCGCCCAACGCCTCCCAGGTCGACGAGTCTGCTCCAGCCGCCGCTCCCAGCGCCTCCAGCTCCCAACGCCTCCCAGGTCGTGCTCAGCTCTCCGACTGCTCCGGCAGCTTGTCCCCAACCCCGGTCGCGCTTCCCGGCTGTGCAAGGAGAGCTTCCCGAAGTCCCAGGTCACCAAGCCGGCAGCTCCAGCAGCTCGTCAGCTCATCAGAGCTTCCCAGAGGTGAAGGCCCAGGTCGAAGAAATGAGGCAGAACAATAACCTGAATAAGAACTAGAATAACCTCAGCCAAGCCAATACGAAGAATAAGGAGTACTAGTTTATTTGGTTTTATGCTTTCCAACCAAGCACGTTGAAGCAAGTGTACTCCCCATAATTCTACGATGTTGACAAGTTTTTCACAAGTGTACTCCATTTAAATGGAGTTCATCTACTCATTTAAATGGAGTTCATCTACTCACTGGCAGGACTACTCCGTACTATCTAACAAGATTTTTGCACAATTGCACGATGAATTTGATGCACTACCACAGAACAAGCAAGAAGAAATAATCTTGAGATCCGAAGTATATTTGAAAATTCAGTGAATTGCAGTGAGCAAATTCAGTGACTAGCAAATGGAGGAAGTAACTAGCAAACAGGAGGCAGTAACTAGAAAACTTGCTTGCAAATTTCAGTGAATTTTATACCTTGAGATAATCTTGCTCCAAATTTTGAGCAGGTTTACTTGTACCGATACAACAAACCAGCAGCAGTATAAATCTATATACTCACATAGATCAAATGAGAGCAATATGGTACTCCTAGTGCCTACAGTCATCTACTCCTGACATGGATTTTATTTTTGCTTAACATGGAGTAATACACATCGATCAAATTAGAAATGCACGGGCATGTTTCTTTATAAATGTACAGGCAGAGATGCAGTACACTATGTTGAAGACTTGTTTCTGCCATATTATGTACAGGCAGAGATGCATTACACTATTTGAAATTATATATAGTGTCACTTTTGATGTCCTAATAAAAGAATTATGTAGACAGGGAGACGTGGAAATTTAAAAGAATTATGTAGACAGGTAGATGTGGAAATTTTACTCCAAGTGAAGCTACTTACAGCTCTGTAATATACAGGCTCATCCATTCCCAAAACAAAAACAACTAGTGCTAGAAATGCAGAATTTCCCTCATCTGAGAACTGCATCAGTGCATACTCATGTACTCCTAAATTACTCCACAATTTTGAATCTACAGGAGAATCGCAGAGTATGATTTCTCTACAGGAGAATCACAAATTTGCAACACCCAAATACTCCATACAAATTTGAATCTATAGGAGCAACCAACAAGCTACTCCACTCCAACAAGGAGTATGATTGCTCTACGGGGTAGGACAAAAGAAACAAACCTTAGCAAAAAGACATGAAGGGGGAGAAGATAGACCTCACGGGCAGTAGCAGCTCGGAGTGGTGTCCGTCAACAGCAGCTTCGTGACACGCAGCTCGGAGTGGTGGCAGCAGGAGCCGGTGGGCGGATCTTGTGGCCGGAAGTAGTAGTATAAGAAGGCACGTCTTGAACCGTACCATGATAGGTCGAGAAGATTTTTGCTTCGTGGGGACACATTGCTAACAAACTTTTTTTTTTCTATTCCTGATAATGCCAATCTGATGCTTAAGGCGTCAAATAGGAGATCTCAAAGAAAAGCTTCTACTCAACCTCAACACAACGTGCTCTAAACCCAATGTTTCATGTTCACCCGCTCATGGTGATTGGTTTTATGGTTAAGTCGGAGAATTTCGCACGATATCGGCAGTACGACAAGATGGCCTAAAAGATGTCTCTTTCATAAGCCAATGGCATAAATATCACATTCTCAATAGAGTAAAATGCCTCACTAGTCCAAAAAGTTTGTCAGGTGTACCATTGGAGTCCTAATTCTTTCAACTTCCGTACGTAGCAGCAGACCTAATTCTCAATTAGTTGTTCACGACAGGTCCGAACTAGGTTTGACCGGCACCACGTTGGCAAATTTTTAACCAAAACCTCCTAACTAGTTATCTATTATAATCCCGTGGTCCATCTTACCTTATCTACTACTATCCCCTCTAACCCTGCAGGTAACGCCACCACCGTCGTGGGATACCCTGTGCCAGCTCCCCAAGGTCAGCCCTCCGTCGTCCTGGCTAGCCAATGGTTGTGCTGCTCTATTCCAAATTGCCCGCGTGCCAGGGGAGGTGAGGCCCATGGCCTGCCATCGAGCTCCCCGCGTCACCCTTGTCGGCCGTCAAGGTCCTTGTCATTCGCCGCTAGCTCCCCCCTCCTCCTGTACCCCTCCTACCGTCGTCGATCTACTACACCGGATGTGCGACCAAATGAATCCGGCTTGGGATGCTGGGGTGGCCGGAAATGACATGGTCATCCGCGGCGGATCTCAGGGCAGACCATCATGGCTGCGACGGCTCAAGGTCGAGCAAGCTCAAGGAAGAGGACCTGGCTTCCAAGGCAATTACAGAAGACAATGCACGAATTGGTAAAGAGGCTAGGTGTAACTGGTATGTTCATGACATTAGTACATTTCCGTTTATCAAAAAAATGGAACAAAATATCCATCCACTAATCCATCCAATGACACCCACAACCACCAATAAACATCACTTAACATGCAATAGTTCAGCTATGTCTGACGTCCGTTACGTATTTAACAAAAAGATAGAATCGAGGCATGCAATGTTTCGACGAGATGAGAACTCTCAATAGCAAATACAGGCTCATATGAGCAGGCCAGAAAAGTTTTGTGTGCACAAATACTTAGTACAAACAGAGAATCAGTGAGAGAAGCTTCAGAGATCTCACAGGACATCAACCTTGGGGAAGCTGGCTTCGTCAGGGCGTAGCCAGTATTTTGCATCGCCCACAATCCTCTAACCAATTGCCATGCCTTTCATACGCTTTGGCATCAGTGCACACTAACCCTTTAGCTGCTCCCTTGCATCCTCACTCTGCATTACAACAGCAAGAACCATTTTGAATATCAATGTTGTTGTGTCCGTTGAGAGTTGGAACTAGAGGCCAGCTGCAAAATAAAACTACACCATTCTATAACTGAATTTGAGACAAGTATACTCTTCTTTGGCAGCAAAGAGTGTTTGGCATGTGCGAAACTGAAGCTCTCATACAACCTTTTTCTGTAACATCACAAATTTATCATGCGAAAAATATTACACTGAACATGGGATACTCACCAACTCAAATGCATCATGATAATAAGAATTTATGCACAATTATGTATACACAGTAAGTAGATTGTTAGATTCTGTTTACAGGAGCATAAATTTCCTCACCGATGAGCAGATATTAGTGTGATTCCAAAATTGCTTCGATGTGCTGTGACCTGTGAGTCTGTGATGTTTTCATGATCAAATTGCCTACAATTTTTCTTTTGATTTACACGTGAGGAGAAAACTGCAAAAGATGTTGCCTAATACTGAGGAAATCTTATCTACACAAAAGGGTCATCTTATTACTCATAAACTGATCCAGGTCTCTCCAAGATGTACAATTTCATGCTTAGATTTCTATGCGGTGTTGGGGTGCTGCATTTTATCGAGCATATCATGTTCATTGTCCAAGGGGGGCAGTTCAACACGCACTGATGCTGATTCAGACCAAGACCACAATACAAGAGGACAGATTTGGCTCAACGGATGCATACGCCGCAAGCCCATTTCCATCTAATCGTCCTCCTCGTCCTCGTCGTCATCGTCGTCTTCATCCTCATCGTCGTCCTCCTTCTCCTCGTCTGAGTCTTCACCTTCGTCGTCCTCGTCCGAGTCTTGCTCTTCGTCCTCCCCCTCCTCGCCGGACTCTTCCTCATCGTCATCCTCTTCGTCCTCCGAATCTTCGTCGTCGCTGTCATCGGAGTCTTCTTCGTCGTCGTCGTCCTCCTCCTCCTCCTCGTCGGCCGCTTCCTCAGCCGCATCCGCGGCCGAACCAGGCGCGGTACGGCTCCTCTGGGCAGCCCCGCCGGCCTGGGTGACCCGCGACGCCTCTCCTGCTACCATCTCGATGTCAGAGACAGGCTCCACTGCCACCTCCTCCGCAGCTGGCGGCGACTCCGGCAGCGACGGCGAGGTCGACATTGGGCGGAGCTGATGGAGATTTGGATTCAAAACTTCGGAGAGATGGAGGGGAAAGAGTAGGTAGCAGTAGGTAGCGCGAGCTGGGAGAAGAGAAGGCAGTAGCCAGTCGCCGTCTGTTTTTTTTTTTTTTGCGAGCGCGGGGATCCATTTTGTCCTGGGCTTCTACGGGAACATGAATGCCCTGGGCTTAATGTTCTTCATGAACTACGGTCGAACAGCCCAGTTCGGCATCAAAAGAGAAAGGTGGCCCGTTAGGCACGAGCGCATGAGCGCCGTCTTCTCGGCATCTCTGCTGAGCTCTCAAACTCTCAAATTCTGATACCAATTGTTGTCCCGATGCGGGTCTAGAAGAGAGCACGGGAGAGAAGCAATGTAGGTTGTGTGGAATGAAAACAGTTCGACTCAATTTTCTCTTTTCTATTCTTTCCTTTATATAGGGGCCGGAACCGCCTAGGGTTACAAAGTCAACTAAGCCGCCACATTCGACTCGACGTGACGGGTGTTATGACATCATGACGAACAACTCGAGAACACTATGGATGACGCCACAGACTCGAAACCACTGTAGGTGACGTCTAACACATCGTATCTACCTACTTTATACGAACTGTACATTGTTTCAGAAGTGCCGACTCCCGGCAACTATTACTGACGAGTCGAAACATCCACCGATTTGACGACTCAACTCATGACACTCCCCAAGTCGACATACTGGCCGACTCCTCGGAGCCAGCCTGGAACATAAGCCTATTCCAACGGTTCCCGGCGCCGACGATGAAGACGGCGTGTAAAATATAGGTGGCCAAACGGACGGCCCGGCACGGCACGACCCGACACTGTTGAAAGTGCATGGTTGATCCCATGCATGGTTTTGGTAATTAATGACAATCTCTATGGACTAATGTTTGCATTGAGCTATATTTATAGGTGTGTCCATTTGAGTTGCTTGATCTCCATTTGTTGGAGTCAAGGTTAAGGGAAGAAGATCATTTGTTGATCAAGCCCAAGGTGTTCGTCATCGAGAGAAATGCCAAGTGAAGATATGTCGAAGGAATGCTTTCCCCATCTTGATGTATGGGGGAGCGTCATGTGAATCTTCACCAAGCGAAGCGTAATCAAGAAAGGTGGTTCGCATTGAGGAGATGAAGATCGTCTTCATCGACCTCAAGTGGATTAATGCGCAAGGCAAAGGTATGATCTTGATAGGGATTTTATTTTACCGGTCTCATGTTGTTAGTTGAGAGACCGGGTTATAGGATAGATAGCCGTACTATCAAGAGGGGCTCTCGACCGAATATCGTGATCGTATCGTCGTAGAGAGCACAAACCTTTGCATCCATGCAATCATCTTTATTGGTTCTTATTTGGCTCTTATCATGGTGTAGTCTTGGTGCTTTTCATGCTTGTCATGACAAATCCAAGTTCACCGAAAACGGTTTGCATATGCGTCTTCTATTGCGTTTTCGGTTTTGGAGATTTTGCCGATTCATCCGTTTGGAAGGTTTCACCTTTCCAACCCTTTGCACAATCTCCCTTGCTTGTTTCAATATTTTGTAGTGTAAGCTCTTGTCGTCCTCTTTCCAACAAAATTGGATTCACTCGATTCGGAGCTTCCACGCAAAAGTTATTCAGTTTCTGGTTTCGGCTGTTTTTCAGTAACCGGAAGTACCGGCCACGCGAGCGGTACTACCGCTCGGAACTTCCGGAGCTACTTCCGGAGCCTAGTACCGCTTACGTAAGTTCGGTTCTGGACTCAAACGGAAGTAGCACCGGAAGTAGTACCGGAACTTCCGCTAAACCGGAAGTACCGGTCCTCCCAGCGGTACTACCGCTCGAAACTTCCGGAGCTACTTCCGGAACCCAGTACCGCTTACGAAAGTTCGGTTCTGGAGTTCAACGGAAGTAGCACCGGAATTAGTACCGGTACTACCGCCATACCGAAACTACCGGTCCTTTTTCCGGTACTACCGGCCTTGCGGGTGTTCTCCTCTAGCCGTTGGTAGGCTTTTTGTGTGTGGGCCGGAAGTACCGCCCTCTGGGCCGGTACTACTGGTCCTGCGGGTTTTCGCTTCCAAAGAGAGCCGTTGGGGCTGGTTTTACATGGGACGGTAGTACCGCCCCTTGGGCCGGTACTACCGGCCCTGCGGGAGTCTGAGCCCAACGGCCAGATTCCCAGGGCACCCTTTTAAGGGCCCCTTCTTCCCCTTTGGTTTTAATATACTTTTTCCAATCTTTTGAATCTCATCAAGCTCTCTCTCCTTCATGGTTGCACATCCTTGTGAGCTTGATTCCTCTCAATCCCTCCAATGATTCTTGCCCAAACTTAGGGATTCAAGAGAGGAGATCTAGATCTACCATTCCACCAATCAAATTCTCCTCTAAGTGAGAGGAACTTAGTGGATCTAGATTTAGGGTTGCTTTGTGTTCTTCCCTTTGTTCCTCCTCTCAAATCCCTCCATAGCATTAGTTGCTTTGGTTGGATTTCGGAGTGAAGGACTTGACCACTTTGTGTGCTCTTGCCTTTTGCATTTGTTGCATTGGGTTGCTCTCCCTACGGTGATACGTGAAGATCGACGTTGAGAAGCTTGTTACTCTTGGGTGCATTGTGTTCCCAAGAGCTTTGTGCCTTTTGGGTGCATTGTGTACCCTAGACGGTTGGAGGTGCCGCGAAGTCTTCTAGTTGTGAAGCTTCGGCACGAATTTGGGAGCCCCCAATTGAGTTGTGGGTGTGTGCCCCAAGAAGAGTTGTAAAGGGCTCCGGAATCCGCCTTGAAGGATTCCGATAGTGGAAGGTGAACCAAACCTTTGGGTGCGGTTCATCGGAGAATAGGGTGAGGCCTTTGTGGCATCTTGAGTAGGCCTTTTGTGGCGAGCTCACACCCCTCCAACGAGACGTACTCCCTTAACAAGGAGGAACTCGGGAATAAATCCTCGTCTCCGTGTGCCTCAGTTATTTCTATACCCGAGCTTTTACTTATGCAATTTACCTTGTGATATCCTTCGTGCTTGAAGTTATATATCTTGCTATCCTCGTGTTGTTAATTTGCTTAGCATAAGTTGTTGGTGCACATAGGTGAGCCTAGTAAATAGGTTGTTGGCTTGTTAATTTAAACACGTAGTTTTATTCCGCAATTATCAAGCCCCTAAATAGAAAAAGTTTTAATCGCCTATTCACCCCCCCTCTAGGCGACATCCGGGACATTGTTTGTTCTTTCAATTGGTATCAGAGCCTCGTCTCTCTTGTTTGGCTTTACTGCCTAGAGAGTAAAGATGTCGTCTAGTGATTTAGTGCACAATTCCTTGTTTAGATTTAATGGCACAAATTTTAATGTTTGGAAAACTCATATGCTTAGTCACTTATGGGTCTTGGACCCCAATATTGAGCGTATCTTAGATATAGGTTTTTCTCCTCCAAAGGACTACGAAAGTATGACTTTAGAGGATGAGAAAAACTTATATCTAGATGCTCTAGCATCTAACGAGTTTTGCAAATTTGTGAGTGTTGTAGTGTTTGAGTCAATCTTGCCTCTACGGGACGCTCATGAGCTTTGGACCAAGCTTCAAGAAAAATATGGAGTGTCCAACTCCATTGAGGATGATTGTTCTCCCTGCACCTCCGGCCGTGACGAGCTCTCGTTTTCATCTACTTCACCAAAATGTGGTAAGACACAATCCAATGTGATGGTGAGTAGTGATGGTTTTTGCAATTTGGATAGTGAGCTCATTATTGATGATTCTCCACCTCTATCTAGTTGCAATTATTCATCTTTGGACCTAAACACACATAGCACTATAAATGATTCACATGCTAGTGTTGATAGTCCTTGCATATCATCTAAAAGTTGTTTGGATAAATCTCTCTATGATATGCTTGCTTTATCTTGTTGCAATGATAAAAATGCTTGTGTTCCCTCTAACTCTTGCATGAATGTCAATGTAGAGGAAACCCAATTAATTGTGGAACAAGATGTGAACTTAAGTAGCTCAAAAACTAATTGCTCATCTTCATCCACCTCTCATTGCCTTATGGCTAAATCTTCTTCTAGCAATGATAATAATAATGATGATGATAAAAATGATGAAGAAGATGATGTGGAAAAGGTTAATGCTAGGCTTAAAAATAACGGTCTTATGATTCTTAAAGCCCTTCCTAAAAATAAAAATGCTCAAGCTAACCTCTTTGAAATCATGAGCACTCTTATTGAGTGTGGGGAACTATTGAGGCCTTGGAAGCAAGCCTTGAAGAAAAAGGTAAGATCGAAAGAGATGATGCTATGGAGAAAGCATCATTAGAAGATGCTCTTGAGGAAGAGCAAGAGACTCGGGCTTCTCTTGAGGAGAAACTAGAATCTATCGAGGAGTCTCATAATGATATAATTGCTAAAATCCTTAAAGAACGTGACCATGCTCATGCTAAATATAAAGTCACGAAAAATGAAAATGCTAGATTAAATGTTGAGCTTGCCAAGTTATCTTCTTCTATTCCTAAAGTTAATGATGCTTGTGCTACTAACTCCACTTCTTGTGAAGCATCCACTTTGAAGGAGAATGTTGAGCTAAGGACTCAACTTGAGTTGCTAAATAGCAAGTATAGGGAGTTGGAAGAAAATCATAAAAAGATATCTAGCTCTAATGATAATCTTCTAGCATCCTATGCTTGTCTCAAGTTGGCTCATGAGGCTGTCGCTACAAAGGTAACATCTTGTGAGCCTCATGTGGATAATAACACAACCATAACTAAAAATGCTAAAATGCCATGTGCTAGTCCTAGTAGTTCATCCACTAAAAATATTGGTACATCATGTGATGAATTACTTGCTTTGCCTTGTTGTTCTAACAATGAAGCTTCTACTTCCTCTAGTGTTTTTGTTGCCACTAACCATGTAGAGGAAATAAAAGACCTCAAGGCCCAAGTCGCTTCTTTGAAGGGCTTGGAAAAGCGTCATGGGGAGAAGAGTGCACTTGACAGCATGTTGAGTGTGCAACAATCCCCAAATGACAAGAGTGGACTTGGATTCAACTCCAACAACAAGAACAAGTCCAAGGTTGACAACAAGAAGAAGGGCCAAGTTCAAGTCAAGAATCCGGCCAAGATCACTTGCTTCAAGTGCAAGGTTGAAGGGCACCATGTTCGTGATTGCCCAATGAAGAAGAAGAAGCCTCTTAGTGAGAAGCAACTAGGTAAGCGGCCTCTCGTTCAATCTCGTGCTCAACCACGAGTAGAACAAAGGCCACCTCCCAAGAAGACTCAAGTTATTGCTCCTCAAGTTGAGGAGCCTATTAATAATAAGAAGAAGAAGAGTCGGTGTTGCTACCTTTGCCGTGGCAAAGGTCATTTTGCTTCTTCTTGCACTAACGGTACCTCATCCTCTCCTATCATAGTTGATGATGTATATTCTCTTAGGAAGGATAGAGTTGGCAATGTGTTTGCCAACTATGTGGGAGCTCAAAGTGGTGTCAAGAAACACACCATTTGGGTTCCCAAACCTATTGTCACTAACCTCTTAGGACCCAACTTGGTTGGGGACCAACTAGCTCAAACTTGATCAATAGGTGTTTGAGGAGGACATTGGTGACTTGGCTTTCATTTGAAGAATTGAGGGATCTTCATGGTTTTATTTCTCAAGCCAAGTCAATTGGATTATCACATATCTATCTTATATCCAATGCTTCCTCCTTGCGATAACCTGTATTTAATTCATATACATTGAAAGTTGCTTGCTCCCTTGTATGTGTTAGTTTTGTTCCTAGCATGTGTTTGTATATGATATGCTCCTTTCCTACTTGTCTTGTTATTCAAGGATGTGTATGATAGTTGTGTATCATGTATGTGTAATTTGTGTGTTGAGCTTTATTGAATCTTCTGTTGATTTCAATTGGCTCTTAGAGATATTAATGGACTATCCCATTTTGGGGGAGTGATGTGCTTTGTGCACCTCACAAACCTAAAAATGTGTGTACATGAAGCACACCACCTAGTATTGATATTTCAATATTATCTAGCTACTATGTGGTATGTCATATTCATGAGAAATTCAAATTCTACAATGTCCATTAATTTCTCTATTTGGTTTTATTTGACTCTTGTTTGAAAATAAAATGAATTATCACATTATGGGGGAGTAATAATCTATGTGCATATTACAATCCCACAAAATGTGAACATTTGAGGTTTGCTACTTAGATTTGATATTATAAATTATCTTTCCTATGTGGCATGTTTGCTCGAACAAGTCCAATTTCCTTTTGGTTATCCTTTGGCTCTTGTTTGGGTGTGTTTGCTTGGTGTGGTTTTTCTCTAATATGCATTCCTATATATTTTTGGAGAAACCATTTGTTTCATCTTATTTTAACCATGGCTTTGCCGGTTGGTTTGAATAGTTGAAACTACCAACAAACCTTTTTCAAAATTTGGCGTCTTGAATTCTTATCTTTTGCCATATGCTTATTTGTTGTGAAGTTGGTCTTGATCATCATTCCTTTATACCACCGAGAAATTTCTCCATATACTCCTTGTTCATGACAAGTGATTCTAGTAATTGTGGTGGATTTTGTAGATCATCTTCACATTGGCACTTGCTTTTAAATTGCTCTATTTATTGGCCTCTTTGCCTCTTGCAAGGATCCTATCTTTCAATCGGTAGTGTTTAGTGTTTTAGATAAAATATGGAGAGTAATGATCCCTTGTGCATGCATTTTGTATTCAAATGCAAATATCTAAGATAATGCATCAAACTTGGGGGAGCATTCCTTTTTATTTATAACACTATTCTATCTATCAATTTTTGATCCTCTCAATTGGCATTTGATTCTTTATCTTGTGTTGGTACCTTCAATTAGTATTAATTGGAATTTAATATCTCCTCCATAGATATTTGTTCCAATTAATATTTATTGTGGGAGTCTTGATACCTTTTGTCTTATTTTACTTTACTTGATTTCGGTCAAGTATCATCCTCTTCTTGGTATCTTTTCTCCTAGTTGTTATTTTTGTTTTAATTGGTATCATATTTTCAATTGGTGTCTTATCGATCATTTGTTGTGTTGATTTGATTCCTTTTGATATCACACTTCATGTGTTGATGTGTTTTGGAATCAATCATTTGTTGATTTGATTTTTCCTCAATCATGTGTTGATTTGGATTTTGATATAATTTGGACAACCTTTTTGTGTCACACCTTGGTGTGCTCTCTTCTTGGTTTACTTGGTGTTTTTGTCCAAATTGTATCTCTTTTGGTTCTAGAAAGCCTTTGCATGCTCGGTTACTAATTTATATTATTTTAGCATGCTTATCTTTCTTGATCCAATATATAGGGGATACTCCACCGAATCCTAAATC
Source organism: Puccinellia tenuiflora (assembly GCA_012064385.1). Lineage (NCBI taxonomy): Eukaryota > Viridiplantae > Streptophyta > Magnoliopsida > Poales > Poaceae > Puccinellia > Puccinellia tenuiflora. The sequence goes on from QRDG01000374.1 coordinate 333,782, forward strand.
GGCTAAGATGTGCATGAAATTCAATTTCATATCTATATGCACATATTTATGTGGAGTGTTTCCTATATATTGTAGTTGATCTAACTACTATATATTGTAGTTTCCTATATATTGTAGTTTCCTATATTGTAGTTTCCTATATTGTAGTTTCCTATATATTGTAGTTGATCTAACTACCCAATGAGTTTGGGAACCATTTTGTATTCTAATTTTGTTTTAGGTACAATGGAGATGCATTGGATGCTTGCCTCATTCATAAGGAAGGTGTTCTCACCGTGTGATTGTCGGAGTCAAGCTTTGATGTCAAAGCAACTCTCATCATCTTCATCACCAATGTCATCTCGGTAACAAGTATCTATCCCATGCATAATTTTCTAGTATCCAACCTTGTGCAGGTTCCCTCTTGGCATGAAATCCTTTATGTGCAATTGTTGTGTTTTTGGCTTATCTTGTTCACTTAATATATCTTTGTGATATGTGTGATGAATTCGCAAAAACCTTTTTCTTCAATTGATATTATTTCCTTGTGATACTTGTTGCCTAATTCAAAGCATCATCACTATCTCTTGTTCCCTTAGTGATATGTGTGATGCATTTGATATATTTGAAGTTCATTTATATACAATGAGATAAATTTGAGCTATGTGCTATGCTTTTAAGCAACAATCTCGTTTGTATATTTATGACTTCCTTTTGGATACCTTGCTCTCCTTTTCCTTAACCATTTCGTATGTATATGTTTCTTTGCGGATGTATATCTTCAATGGTTTGTCTAATTAGAAACCTATACATATGAGAGAGGTCACCTTTAGTTGGTATCCTAATTCGTTTGAGCCACCTTGTTTTTCATCTATAATTCTTTGGCGGTTCCAAATTTGTCTCGTGAGTGCTTGTCTTATGTTTATTGGTATCTTTACATACTCATGTATTTGTTGGATCTTTTGACTTCATGCTTACCATGGTGAGCATGTTGAATTTTTTTTGGCTAAATGTTCTCACTAGCTTTTGGCATTTTCAATTGGTGTTAGTTTCCAATTGGTATCCCTAAGCTTGTGAACATATTTCTTTGAAAGATCCTTTTATCTCGGTTGGGCCTATCTTATGGTGGATTTTTGAAAATTGGTATCTTTTTTATGGCTCAACCACATCTTTGGTGCAAGTGCTATGATTTGCTTTTGCATTATGCACTCTTGCACTTGTTGCGGGTTCTAGATGATTTTGGGGGAGTGAGGATACCATATTGTGCACTTCTCCATTGTGCATGAACATTGGGGAGCTTCTCCGTTTGTATTTAGAACTCCCACTTTGGATCTTTTTGATTGCTTTTCTCCTTTGTGGAGATGTTTAAAATGATTTCATCTTTTTGCAATCTTTTGATCCTCAATATAGTTTGATTTCCTCTAATTTATTCGTTAAAAGGGATTGCCATCACCTTTATGGAGGAACTCATATTATATTGGCTCTCTAAATTTTTCTTCCCATTTCGGCAATCGATGCCAATGGGGGAGAAGTTTAGAGGGTTTAAGGGAATTTGGGTTTTACGCTTTTGTTGCATTTGCCATGCATGCGCTTGCATCCTTGCTCGTTTGTCTTGCAAGGATGCTCTATTCATTATATAAACCCTCTTAAAAAGGGATTGTCATCAATTACCAAAATGGGGGAGATTGAAAGTGCATGGTTGATCCCATGCATGGTTTTGGTAATTAATGACAATCTCTATGGACTAATGTTTGCATTGAGCTATATTTATAGGTGTGTCCATTTGAGTTGCTTGATCTCCATTTGTTGGAGTCAAGGTTAAGGGAAGAAGATCATTTGTTGATCAAGGCCAAGGTGTTCGTCATCGAGAAAAAGGCCAAGTGAAGATATGCCGAAGGAATGCTTTCCCCATCTTGGTGTATGGAGGAGCGTCATGTGAATCTTCACCAAGCGAAGCGCAATCAAGAAAGGTGGTTCGCATTGGAGATGAAGATCGTCTTCATCGATCTCAAGTGGATTAATGCGCAAGGCAAAGGTATGATCTTGATAGGGCTTTTATTTTACCGGTCTCATGTTGTTAGTTGAGAGACCGGGTTATAGGATAGATAGCCGTACTATCAAGAGGGGCTCTCGACCGAATATCGTGATCGTATCGTCGTAGAGAGCACAAACCTTTGCATCCATGCAATCATCTTTATTGGTTCTTATTTGGCTCTTATCGTGGTGTGGTCTTGGTGCTTGTCATGCTTGTCATGACAAAGCCAAGTTCACCGAAAACGGTTTGCATATGCGTCTTCTATTGCGTTTTCGGTTTTGGAGATTTTGCCGATTCATCCGTTTGGAAGGTTTCACCTTTCCAACCCTTTGCACAATCTCCCTTGCTTGTTTCAATATTTTGTAGTGTAAGCTCTTGTCGTCCTCTTTCCAACAAAATTGGATTCACTCGATTCGGAGCTTCCACGCAAAAGTTATTCAGTTTCTGGTTTCGGCTGTTTTTCAGTAACTGGAAGTACCGGCCACGCGAGCGGTACTACCGCTCGGAACTTCCGGAGCTACTTCCGGAGCCTAGTACCGCTTACGTAAGTTCGGTTCTGGACTCAAACGGAAGTAGCACCGGAAGTAGTACCGGAACTTCCGCTAAACCGGAAGTACCGGTCCTCCCAGCGGTACTACCGCTCGGAACTTCCAGAGGTACTTCCGGAACCCAGTACCGCTTACAAAAGTTCGGTTCTGGAGTTCAACGGAAGTAGCACCGAAAGTAGTACCGGTACTACCGCCATACCGGAACTACCGGTCCTTTTTCCGGTACTACCGGCCTTGCGGGTGTTCTTCTCTAGCCGTTGGTAGGCTTTTTGTGTGTGGGCCGGAAGTACCGCCCTCTGGGCCGGTACTACCGGTCCTACGGGTTTTTGCTTCAAAAGAGAGCCGTTGGGGCTGGTTTTACATGGGACGGTAGTACCGCCCCTTGGGCCGGTACTACCGGCCCTGCGGGAGTTTGAGCTCAACGGCCAGATTCCCAGGGCACCCTTTTAAGGGCCCCTTCTTTCCCTTTGGTTTTAATATACTTTTTCCAATCTTTTGAATCTCATCAAGCTCTCTCTCCTCCATTGTTGCACATCCTTGTGAGTTTGATTCCTCTCAATCCCTACAATGATTCTTGCCCAAACTTAGGGATTCAAGAGAGAAGATCTAGATCTACCATTCCACCAATCAAATTCTCCTCTAAGTGAGGGGAACTTAGTGGATCTAGATTTAGGGTTGCTTTGTGTTCTTCCCTTTGTTCCTCCTCTCAAATCCCTCCATAGCATTAGTTGCTTTGGTTGGATTTCGGAGTGAAGGACTTGACCACTTTGTGTGCTCTTGCCTTTTGTATTTGTTGCATTGGGTTGCTCTCCCTACGGTGATACGTGAAGATCGCCGTTGAGAAGCTTGTTACTCTTGGGTGCATTGTGTTCCCAAAAGTTTTGTGCCTTTTGGGTGCATTGTGTACCCTAGACGGTTGGAGGTGCCGCGAAGTCTTCTAGTTGTGAAGCTTTGACACGAATTTGGGAGCCCCCAATTGAGTTATGGGTGTGTGCCCCAAGAAGAGTTGTAAAGGGCTCCGGAATCCGCATCAAAGGATTCCGATAGTGGAAGGTGAACCAAACCTTTGGGTGCGGTTCATCGGAGAATAGGATGAGACCTTTGTGACATCTTGAGTAGGCCTTTTGTGGCGAGCTCACACCCCTCCAACGAGACGTACTCCCTTAACAAGGAGGAACTCGGGAATAAATACTCGTCTCCGCGTGCCTCGGTTATTTCTATACCCAAGATTTTACTTATGCAATTTTCCTTTTGATATCCTTCGTGCTTGAAGTTATATATCTTGCTATCCTCGTGTTGTTAATTTGCTTAGCATAAGTTGTTGGTGCACATAGGTGAGCCTAGTAAATAGGTTGTTGACTTGTTAATTTAAACACGTAGTTTTATTCCGCAATTATCAAGCCCCTAAATAGAAAAAGTTTTAATCGCCTATTCACCCCCCTCTAGGCGACATCCTGGACATCGTTTGTTCTTTCAACTGTGCCCGGCACGGCACGGCTAAGGCACGGACCGTTAGGCACGATTAGCTATCGTGACGTACCGGGCCAGCCCATGCCTTGGCCACACTTTCGGCAAGGCCCACAAGCACGAATACAGCCCGACGGGCCGGATTTAGGCACGGTCCACCGGTGCGAATACGGCCCACCAGCACTAATAGGGCCCAAAATAGGTAAAAAAATAAAAAATAAATAAATAAGGCCTAATCGTGCCGTGCCGACCCACGTGCCTCAATTCGATCATCGACCCGAGCACACTAACAGGTCCATGCCGTGTCGCGGCCCGTTCAGATCGTGCCGTGTTGTGCTCGGGCCAGGTCAAAAAAAACTATGCTTCAGGCCGGCCCGTTTAGCACGGCCGGTTTGACCAACTATTGTGTAAAAGCTAGGAAAGCAAATGTGGCTAAGCTTCTAGATCATGCAGGGAACGCACGGACACTACGTGAAACGCACGAGACGCCGACGGTCGGAAGCCGTCGACGTATAACAAAAAGTCGTCGGCGTATAGATACGTCGACGGCTGCCGTCGGCGTCTTCCCCTCGGTGTTTCGGCCTGTCGGCGTACCACTTCCGCCGTCGGCGTATCCGAACCCCGTCGGCGTACGTGATGGTGGGACCCACAAGACGGCATCCGTCCATTCCGTCAGTGCACCACCCGTCGGCGTATGAGTGCCGATTATTTTTATTTTTTGATTTTTTTTGAATTTATTTTTATTTTTTGGAACTTTTTTAATTCTTTTTATTTGTATTTCGAAATTTTTAACTTAGTCACATACTTAATCCTTAATTGCACACTTAATTATATATCAAAGTACTTAACCTAGTCAAACTTCCCGTTCGGTCACCCATACTCAGATTGCTCCAGCCCAAGCACGCTTAACTTTTGAGTTCCTTCCAAACTAGCTTCCAAATGAGAAATTAGAACTTACTAATATTAGTACCCTATCAATCATATTAACCCCTCGGTTATGATGTTACACTTTTCGTTGTTTAAATTTTAAAAATTTATTTTAGTAAAGTAACAATGATTATGTAATAGTATATTTCGAATAAATAAAAATAAAATGAATTTTACTTTATTATTTTCCTTTTTACATTTAATATAGAATAATTCATATATTTAAATCCGTAAATCAAAATTTGACAAATTAAATACCTAAATCGATTAGAAAAATGAGAGGAATTCAAATATTTCATCCATATCATCTTTTGCATCACAAAAACCTTGATAGTTATAGGAAATTGGAAAAATAATCAAAAAATAAAATCCATTTTCATTTTTTAGTGTCAAAACAGGATTTTTTTGTGAAGCAGTTAACAAAACGGCCCACCGAAAGAAGAATATCCAAATAGATAGAAAATAGTAGACCATCTTATAAGTGCATTTAACCTTGGGTTTGGATATAAAAACATACTTAGGTATTTCAAACATTTTAGATAAGTTCCTGCCGATTTCGCTGGAAGTGGGTCTGATTTGAACTACGAGTGCCGCATAGTTTAATCATGATTTTTTGAAAAAATCACTTTTAGATCCAAAATGTATACTTTCTTTAGAGATCTTTGACGGTTTTTGTTGGATCGAAGTTACGATTAGGTTTAGGTTTATCGTTAGGGTTTACGGTCACGGTTTCGGGCTAGAGTTAGACATAACTAATTCAAAAAAAAAAAAACATTCACATGGCATCCTTTTATGTGACCTACCACCTGGAAAAAATTATAAACATGAGTTATGGAGGTTTTTATAAAAAAAAAACCTTCACAGAAATGAGCTACTAGATACAAAGATGTATGGTTTTCGACTGAAATGAGCTAGGGTATAAAATTTAACATAGCAAAAAATGTCGGAATGAGGCAATATTTGACACACTGGTGTATCTTGGTTGTAGAATAGTATTGACTAAGGGGTTTAGGGTTTTTGTTGAATAAAAAACCCATTTTTCATTTTTTTTAGTGTCAAAACAGGCTTTTTTTTGTGAAGCAGCTACGAAAACGGCTCACCGAAAGAGGAACATCCAAATAGATAGAAAATAGCAGACCATCTTATAAGTGCATTTAACCTTGGATTTGGATATAAAAATATACTTGGTTATTTCAAACATTTCAGATAAGTTCCTGCCGATTTCGCTGGAAGTGGGTCTGATTTGAACTACGAGTGCCGCATAGTTTGGTCATGATTTTTTGAAAAAATCACTTTTAGATCCAAAATGTATACTTTCTCTAGAGATCTTTGACGGTTTTTGTTGGATCGAAGTTACGGTTAGGTTTAGATTTATCGTTAAGGTTTACGGTCTCGGTTTCGGGCTAGGGTTAGACATAACTAATTAAAAAAATCAAAAAATGGAAAACCTTCACATGGCATCCTTTTATGTGACCTACCACCTGGAAAAAAAAATATAAACATGAGTTATGGAGATTTTTATAAAAAACCTTCACAGAAATGAGCTACGAGGTATAAAGATGTATGGTTTTCGACTGAAATGAGCTATGGTATAACATTTAACATAGCAAAAAATATCGGAATGAGGAAATATTTGACACACTGGTGTATCTTGGTTGTAGAATAGTATTGACTAATGGCTTTAGGGTTTTCGTTGAATAAAAAACCCATTTTTCACAAAAATAAAAGAAATTGAGAAAATACTCAAAAAATGAATTTCTTTAGCATGGAGACATTTTATGTGTACTAGTTGCTATAAAAAATGATAAACTTGAGTTTTGACAAATATTTCAAAAAAATGCTTCACAAAAAGGTTTATTATCTATAGACATGTATAACTTTCGCGTCAAATGACCAAGTTATGGCCAATGTGTCCATACTTGACACATAGGGGTGTCTTGGTATGGAAAACATTGTTGCCAAAAACAATTTCCAAAATATTTTCGTAAATATCATTTTCCATTTTTTAAGTGTCAAAAATGACTTTTTAATTAAGCAATTACCAAACATATGTTTCAAAATGTCATGTGCATGGTAAAAAAGATTTTATGGATGTAATATTTGGATTCCTCTCATTTTTCTAATCGATTTAGACATTTTATTTGTTAAATTTTGATTTACGAATTTAAAGATATGAAATATTTCATATTAAATAAAGCCGTCGGCCTATGTTGGGCTACGCCGACGGGGTTTTTACGCCGATGGCCGCGTTCGCGGCTTCCTTTAGCTCGCCTGTACGCCAACGGCCCCGACATTTGGCCGTCGGCGTATAAGTCGGCCGTCGGCGTCTCGTGGGTTTCCCGTAGTGGGACAGGAAAACGGTGGTCCTATCTTGATCTGAATCCCATAATCCGGTGAGTGCGCGCGTGAGAGGGAAGAAGGTACGGCCGGGTTGAGCTGGTTCGTCGGAATGGAACGTTGGTAGGCTAGGATGATGATAGTACAACGGCGACGAGACCAACGCACATGCTGACATGTGACGTACGCGTGCAACTGTTGGGTGGAATTTTCAGCTTCCGTACGATGCACATGCATGAACATCCATGATCTAGCTATCCATCCATCTGTTCCTAGTGAACTCGTGTTTTGGTCGGCTTTTAGTTTCATATAGAGCTGGGGCTAATATATATGTAGCTCAGGCATTCAGACAACAATTAGGCAGTAAGTGAGTGAGAAAATACTGGTGAGCGAGGCTACGTATACGTTGAGAAGATACACATGTCTCAGCGTCTGTCGTTGGTAGCCTGCCGGCACTCACAGCCCATGTGCAGGTTAGTTAGCTAGCTAGGGCCATCCAGCCAAAACCTTTCCAAGCTTTAATTCTATTTCTCCCCACCCATTTTTTCTCTCCCTCCAACTGTTTATTAGGACTCCCTAGAACGTAGTAACGTTTTTGTTCCGGCCATTTGGAAGTGCTGCATTCGAGTAATTAGGCGAACCCCAAATGACCTTCTTCTTTTCTCAGAAATATGTCCTCCGATTTCATCCTCATCTTAATTAACCCTTGGACAAATCACACATAACTTCGGATTCTAAACTTGGATCAGTTTGTAGATATACTTGGCCCTTGCTTAATTACATTCCTCGTCGAAGGCCCCACATCCCTCATCATCTCCGTCGTAACTATCAAGATTGCGTAGAAATGTTTAGGGGTGCTATGAGTTTTGCTTGGGCAAACCTGGATTTGTTGTGCATGTATGACGTAATAATTGACAAATCTCAGTAAAATTGGATTCACGCTCTTCATGCACCCCTAGTGGTAAGGTACTAATCACGGATAGGAAATTTTGATATCGTGAATAATCATCAGAGAAAATATACAACTAAAATGACATAATTTAGGAAAAACAAACATAAAGTTTAACAAAAATTCAATTTACTTACAAGTGAATGGACCCTTATCCGCCTAACACCAATATTATTGATAGAGAAGAAGGCCAAAGAGCCAACACTGAGTTGAAGGAGTGAGAAATAGAAAATGCATCTTGGTATCACATTGTCATTGTATTTCTAGCTTATCAAATGTTGTATTTCTGAGTTTTAGGGGAATTGTAAAGAAAAGTCATACATGTAGAGGATTGATTGGAAAACTGACTCTAATTATTAATGAAATTATTAAGCTTGTCATCTCAATTCTTTTATGTTACAAAGAAACGAGAAGAAATTACAATTTAATTACAAAATGGCCATATTGGTAATAATTAAATAACGAGCTAGAAATATAAAATTCTGTTACAATCCATAATTGTTTCTAAAATAGGGTCCATAAAAAATATAGCTGTGAGTGTTATCAACAAGGTGAAAATATCAACAATGTATTGGACAGTTTTATACATTAGAAAAGGCATTTTTTCACGAAATCTTTTTTGACTAACATGTATAGATGTATCCCACTACGCAAAAACGACAATTTTAAATTTTAAAAAAAATCAAACAAAATTTTTGTGTGTACATCTTAACATTGCATGTTCGCGCATAAAGTTTCGCGGAAAAGACATTTTTTGCGGCCAGTATATAAATGACAAAACTTGATACTTCAAAATAAGTTTTGTTTTTGCTTGTTTGACACACACCACAAGAAATGTTTTTTTTTTGCAAAACTTTGTGTTCTGAAATTTGTCTTTTTGGATGTATATGTGAAATTCTTGTTTTCCGCAAAACTTTGTCTTTTTGGATGTATATCTGATATTTTTGTTCTGATTTTTTTTTACAATTTAAAATACACTTTTCATAACGGGTGCATCTAGACCTATGAGCCACGACACCGTGTGAGTTGTTCTGCGAATACTTAACATAAGTTGTTGTTCTCTATATCTTCTCTCTTGCACAAAGTGGTTTTTTTTTTTGAAATGGATTTATTAGGATGCACTAACCAAAGTATACACACGCGTTGTACATGACACATTCCACGATCCAGATCCCTGGCTCCTGCGTGTCGGCAGTGCCTAATAATCCGGGAGCCTCTCGTTGATACGGTGGCACGTGTGGACCATCCATTAGATTAGATCTCTTGCCTTGACCGCCATTAATCTACAGCGCAAAACATCAACAACTTTTGCACACTATTATACATCTGAGATAAAACATCTTGCTTACAAGTGCTTAATTACAAATGCAAATCCTAAACAGGGAACTGGTTATCTACCAAGTCTGATATAAGTCTGGTGTGATAGGTCGTAGACAGGATAGATAGGTGGTCGTTTTCTCCATAAAAGTTGGACCACCGTTTGTCTATCGACCAAGGCACCAACTCGACCAGTTCCATCCATCCACCTATTGCTGCCACCCTAGATTTACAAGTTTATCATCTCTAGATCATTGCAACCAAAATGCTCGAGTTGAGGAGGTTCATCATAGGACGAACTAATAATTAAGCGAGAAAAACGCAGGTTTAGTACATGAAGTTGCCCCGGATATGCGTTTTAGTCACGAAGTTGCAGAACACAAAATTCCGGTCACCAAGTTGCCACGCGTGAGCGTTTTGGTCAGTTTGCATACGTGGCAATATGTGTTTTTGCAAATACCCCCCTGAAGTTTTATTCATTTCAATCGCTAGGTCCTTTTCAACTGTTTTTTCTTTGACTTTTTAGGGAGGGGTTTGTAAAAAAACAAAACTTCAGGGAGGTATTTGCAAAAACACAGACTGTCATGTATGCAAACTGACCAAAACGCTCACGGGTGGCAACTTGGTGACCGGAATTTTGTGTTCTGCAACTTCGTGACTAAAACGCACATCCGGGGCAACTTCATGTACTAAACCTGCATTTTTCTCTAATTAAGCTAAGGTAACAATTAATGTGCCTAATTAGATCATGCTCGGAAGTTTGATGCTCCTGCTTTCTGAAACTTAATGAACATAAATTCACAATTATATATAGGTTGTGAAAGCATATGCTTATCGAATACACAGTTAAGTTGGATTATACATGTGTTGATATATACAGTAGTTAGGTGTTTGCTAGCTAGGTGCTTGGATCCATGCGTGTGCTGTCAGTAGTCAGGGTCCACTGTCCGTGTCCATGGACCAATTCATAAAAGCAGAGTACAATAGCAAGCTGCCCAAACAGTAGTGTAGCTAACTCCAATGAATCTTCCCAGCTTTCTCTTCTTGCACTCGCCCTGCATTCCAAAAGCACCTCGGATCAACTAGCCGTACGTAGCAGCCAGCGAGCGAGCGCGCGCCATGTTCTTCGACCATGGCCATGGCGGCCACGGTGGCGGAGATCAGCAGGGCCAACAAGGCGACGCTTTGTTCTGCTGCTTCCACCCGACGGAGCTCCTCGTCGGCGTCTGCGCCCACTGCCTCCGGGAGCGCCTCCTCATCCTCGCCTCCAGTTCCAAATCCAGCAACGCGCGCGCGCGGCCCTACTGCAGGGCGCTCCGCCGCAGGACCGGCAGCATCGTCTCCGCCTTCGCGCTCGGATCCTCCTTCCTCCACCGCCTCGACTCCGCCCGTCACCACGCCCACGACGTCGTTGTCCACGGCGGTGGCGAGGACGAGGACAAGATGAAGCCCGACGACGACGCCTCCATTGCAAGTCTCGATGGTAAGTACGTACTCGTACGTTGTAGTATCATTCATATTCGCTCCATGTTCTGTTTCGCTCATCGGTGGATCGCGACAGATTCGTTCATATCGATCAAGTTCGAGGACAACGGCAAGGCGACGTGGGTGGACGCCGAGAACCAGAGGGCGGCCAGGGTTGCGGAGAAGGGGGCGGAACCTACAACCGCGCTGCGGCCAGCGGCGACGGCGGCGGTGGTGGAGCACGTGAAGCGTGGCGCCGCGACGCGGTGGCCGAAGCAGGTGGTGGGGCGGCTGCTACTGCAGCTGGCGCTGTGGAAGCGGACGTCGACCAGCGGCAAGCAGGCGTCGTCGTTCTCGGCGGCGGACCAGCAGCGTTCGAAAGGGCGGGGTGGCCGGAGCTGGATCCGGAGCCTCACGCGGCGGCGAGCCTCGCACGGCGACAGGGCATGGTCGTGAGCCTCCCCACCGATCGATCAGAGCCTACACATCACACCACACGTGATCCAGCACGTGCCCTGTTTTGTGCATAAAGCCAACCACAGATCCTTCCATGTGTTACGGATACTCACACACATATACGGAGTACAAGCAAGGAGAAAACGAATACTATATTGCAGCTGGAGATCCGTGTCCTGAAGATGTTTGTTTCTTGCGGTGTTTTGTTCCCAAGATCTTGCAGATTTGATCTGTTCCCAAGATTCGAGGCACTCGCTGCTCACCACTCCAGGAGACGCGACGCAGAGCGCAAAAGCGTCGGCGCCATGATTAACGGGTCCATTCATCGGAGTAAAAGCGCTTGTTGGGCTTGACGATCCGCCTGCTGGCCTGAACCGATGCGTCTTCCTCCTGCAGCTCTGCTGGCTTCGCAGGCGGCGGTGGTGACGGCTTGGCAGCAGCTATCTGTTCCTTGATCAGCTTCAGCTCAGCGCATTTCACGTCAAGAAGATAGTCCATCCCAGCGAATGCCCTATCCACCGCAGCCTTCAAGCGCTGCATCAGTTCACGCCGTTCGTTCCCTGCCTCTACCACCTGATCCCTGAGTTCCCCAAGTTTCGAGCACACCTGCTCGTAAGAAGACCTCTGTTCTGCCTTCAGCTTGGCGATCTTGGTGCGAGCTCGCGCCCTCGTAGCCTCCATCTTCCTCTCGCATTGCACCACCACCTCAGCCATCGCCTTAGTAACATAAACTTTCACTTCCTGCAAATTCGAAAACGGATTATGCCCCTTAATTCATTTTGTATGCGCACTAAATACCAAGCAATTTATTCACCGAAGGGGAAAATAATATAATGGCACAGAGTGCTTCATGGTTTTAATTTGGATGTATAATTTGTACTCTGATAATCGGAACGCGCTACCGGAAATGAGCGCTAGCCTCGGTCAGCAATCATAAAATCAAAATTTAAGACATACGACACAACAATGGATGGTGAAAGAGAACAATATAAACACTACTACTAGCAGCCGCACATTACATACAGATTTATGCTTTTTAGCGCCAAATGAAAGCACTACAGATTTTCGTTAGTGATCATTGAAATCATGGAACTGCAAAACATTTGATACGCGGCGATCCATCTTCATTAGAAATATATTTTTAATGCATAAACATACACAAAAAAAAATTACATGATATGATTAAACAAATACTGAACTAATTTTTTTTAATTCAATAAGAGCAATCAATCTCAAATATGCTATCATCGTGTGTCACCTAATCAACGCTAGATTTAGGAGATTTAAGTTAAAACATAATTTGCAAGGGTCCAACTAAATTGGTGAGCTTGTTTGGATCTTCTATATTCTAACATTATGTTCTTAAATTTGTGTACCAACGGGGAGCTAATGAAAATGGGACATAAATTTTAAGAAAATTAGTTCTAATTGACAAATGTTACGAAATAATTTTTTGATGAGAAAATTAATTCTAGGAATCCTATAGAAAAACGTAATTTCTCCAAGATGAAGAAGGAAACATAACCTGTACACGGCCACAACCTCCCCACAAATTTTCTTGCGCGTATAGGCTGATAATTTGATTGTCCGCAAACATCACACCACACTGAGGACACTGGAAACAAATACCATCTCTTGAGATGTATGAAACCTGATCAATATGATGAATTTATACACTGAAATACATCATGTACGTACCTTGGCTGCCTGGTTACCATCACGTTGCAGCCACCTCTCAAGACATGATCTGCCATACACATGTCCACAAGGAATGCAACTGCAAGTTTGGTGAATCCATGATCAGTTGTTTTCCCAGATTATTCATATGTATAGTATAAGGACAGTTTAGCACAACCTTGTACAGTACAAGTCCATCTAAATCCCATATGAAAAAAAAGATAAATAAGAGTAGAGGGCGTCTCCCTCACCAGATGCGATGAGCGCCCTCGCATGTCAGGTGCTCCATACATACTGAACATGCGTGCCCCGCCGACGGCTTCTCGTCAACCGCGACGACCTTGCGCCACAAAGCTTCCACCGTAGCCTCGACCTCTGCGCTCTCCGAAAACTTAGCTCCCTCCTCGTCCAAGTAGTCTTCGTCAACATCGCCGACGTCGTCGTCGTCCATATCCTCGTCGGAGGCGATACCATCCTCATCGTACTCGTCGACGTACATATCCTCGTCATCATCTGGGCCGTCGTTTAATTCGCCGACCGGCTCCTCGTGGGGAGATGAAACGGTGTGGTTCGTCGCTGCACCTGCTGCCTCTAGCGCTGCGCCGGCGGACCCCGCGGCGTGTCGTAGCAACAGTGCCTCCAACGCCTCATCGTTGTCCGTATCGGGAGCCGGCGGCGAGAACGACATGGAATTGGGGCGGAGGGGAGGGTTTTCGCGATTCAGATCTCAAGAGGATGGACGGACGACGCGATCGCAACGGCGCCTGCTTTTGTAAACTTCTCCGCGTGCTGAACCCTAACTACAACGGATCGGATGCCCACCTTTGCTCCCATCGCACCAACAAGCCACCGTACGTACATCTTTTTTTTTATATGCCGTACGTACATCTCTACTAATAATATAAAAAGAGAGAGAGAGGGGGTATGATCCAAACGATCTGGGCCCTTCAATCAGATCCAACGACCCAGGATCACCCAATGATGAGCACCTCATCATAATCACGCCCACGCCACACAAAAAAAAAGAAAAAGAAAAATGAGCCGCACCCGCCGGCCCGCAAGTCAAGCCGCACCTGCCCGCATCCTTCTCCCCGTCGATCTCCCGGTGCGCCTCCCCGTCGATCTCCCCGGTGAGGCCAGCCCCGCCGCGCCGCTGCTCCCTCTCCTGCTGCTCCGGCGCCGCCTCTTGATTCCCCGCCGCGCCGTCCACCTAATTCCCCGGCATCGCCTCAAAGCAACCGCAGGTCATGGCAACCGTCGCACGCCCTGCCTGCCGCCGACGCCGCACGCCCCCGCCCTGCCCAGCTGCGCTGCCGCCAACGCACACTCCCGCCCTGCCCTACGACCTCGCCGACATCCTGCAACACACCCCTCTCCCGATCCCTCGACTTGGAGTGCGGCACCGCCTCCGAGCCGCGCCGACCCGCCTGTCGAATCTATTTGGAACACAGAGCCTCTCTCGATCCTGGACTCAGAGCTCGCCTCCCGCCTCGCCGTCGTCCCGGAGCGCCGCGCTGCGCAACTGCCACCGACCTCCAAGACGTCCTGGAGCGCGCTTTGTGCCTCTCCCGCGGAAGAGTCCTATCGCGCAGCCGCCGCCCAGGAGCGCTCACCAAGGTAGTCTGCTCTCTTCGAATCAATCTAAGCAGAAATTGTATCAATGAAACAATATGTGCTTGATCATAGTATATTTGTCACAATTATCACCTGATTTCAGAAGCAAAAAGTCTTATTTTCCTTATAGTTATCCAGATGTTGGAGGAGTACATTGTCCATCTCCACATGAATGAAACATTAAAATGGATTTGCTGTGTAGTTATGCAGATGTTGGCTGCTAGCGGCAATGAAAAAAAATGATGTGATATCTGCTAGCACTGAATCACACTTCCTAGAGAAATAGTAGCAGCGGCACCACATGTAGTCATCACCATTTTGTCTCAACAGGATAGTGCACCGTTGAATCATCAGGTGAAACGAATGCGGATATCTATTTTTGATGTTTTATTATGGGATAGGTGGTTGTATTGTATTTGGAAAATCAACATGGTTACCAGCGAGCTCTGATCACTGGAGGTAACTCAACCACTACCACTTCAACCGCTTCTCATTTGTTTGCTTGTACGAGCTGTGTTGCGAATTCTGAAAACACTGTTTTTTTTCAAGAAAACACATTAGAAAATGCAAAAGTATCTGCCAAGAAGTTCTGGCAAGCTAGAAAACATTACCCAAGTCTTACTCAAGGCTGTAGAATTGTGCAGGTAGAAATAATGTTTATTAACCCACTAAACTGCGATATACAAGACTGCCTAGAAGTTTGGTCTAAATGCTGGAGTGTCTACAAGTTTGAACTAATGTTCTATATCCATTTAGCACCTTGCCTCTGTTGGGGAAGGCTATTTAGCACCTTGTCTACAAGTGAGTTTACACAGCATGCTACGAAACATAAGAAACATTTTGATCTTTGTCGTCTTAATTTCTGTGGCATCCTCCTTTCTGTGGCTTTGATCGGACAAAATTAGTCTTTTTAATCTTAATTCAGCTTGATGTGGTTTTGGTTGCAGATTATTTAATATGAGCTGAGATCAACAGTTCAAGGCTGGATAGCATCCTCTTCCATCATTGCTTCCGTTCTTCCATGAAAATCACTTTTCTTTGAGGTCACAATAATCCAGTTAGCACACTTTAGCATTACTGATTTTATTTGGTATGCAAAACTCTCTAAATAATTTGTAAGTGATTTGCCTTCTCATTTTCAACATTGTTTGGAAAGACAATGTTGAAATATATTCGGATGACTTCTGATTTCTTTTGAGGAAGGTTCACCAAAGATTTTACCCAAAACATACCCGAATATATCTTTTCTTTTAGAGTTATTGTGGTTTGTGAAACTAGCAAATGTTTGACATGCCCTGTATGTATCATCTTTTGCCTGCATTGTCTTATAGCTTCAGACTATGCAATAAGGGTTTATTCTTTTAACATTAAACTACTTTCTAATCCAACCTTATCTTTGTTGATCGTGTAGCAGAAAGCATACTCTGCACTATAGCCTTTTCTAATAGCTATTATAGACAACCAGATTTCAGTTTTTACTATGTGCATGTATAGTAGAATTAGATGATTGGAGGTGTTGAATTTTCTTGGTAATATTGGTCATGTGCTCGATATGCTGTCCAGCTTGGTGTTCTCCGATCATGCAGGGAAGCAGGACGATGGAGACTTTGAGTCTGGTGACATCAACATTGAACTCATCCTCTTACGATGTAATTTCAGGTATGCTTTCACATATTGTCGTGACAAATGTTAGCAAAAGCTTGGGTTCTTTTCATGAGCACAACTCTTTTTAATACAGAATAACAAAATTTGCTAGAAGTTCGTACTGAATGTTGAAACTTCAGTTCATGGAGAAAATTTGCATGATTTCTATCACTGATATGGAATCTTAGATATTAGCGAAGGTATGTATGAACCTAATCTGAACTGCTCTTTTACGAGCTGTGTACAACAGCATAGTGTGTGCTCATTATCCCATAGTTATATATATATGTAAATATTCTCTTCAATTAAAATCAAAAGCTGAACCTTGGTATCCAGATTCTGAATCGTGCAAATGTTACCAGTCAAGTAATCCTGAAAACTTATGCTTTGAACATCAAGTTTGTCCTACAAATTTCAGTCTTTGTTCATGTAGCTTTTGGTGTCTTTTTAGAAAAGCTCGGTTGATATTGTATAGGGATGTTTACTTTGCTACTCTATGTAACAAATTTCCCATGAGTCTAGCTTGCTTTATCAACGGAATTGTTGATGTTCCATTTCAGAAGGAAGAAGACAAGGATTCAATTACATAAAACTGTTATACATAGCGTGCATGTGCACGTGCTTGATTACTATTGTATACTAAATATTCACTGTACAAGTGAATAGGCGTGCATTCTGTTGATAGGCCAATTCGTGAAGTAGTGACATTCCCATTCATTCTTTTGCCTCAGTCTTCTGTGTTTAATTTCTTACATGTGTTGTATCCCTTGTTCTTTCCCTAGGTTAGCATGGTCCTTACCATGCTTATGTACTACATAAACATGGGGTTTCGTGTGTCGTATGGTTATTATGGTGCTACCATTGTTATTTTAGTTAGTCCTCATATTGAGTCATTGACCTGTCCAAGAGCAGATTTTGCTATGCACCTTGTGTTGGTTTGTTAGAGATGCCAAAGCATTGATTACAGGTCAAATTTTATTTTGCTTTAGTTAGAAATCCTGTGTATGACTTGGCAATGTAAGGCTATATAGGTAGTTCTCATGCTTCTATTTTCTATCTTTAGAGTATTATACATATTTGTGGCATGCAAGGCTATTGTGGTGTTTCTGAAGCAGTACACTTTAGTTGCCATATCTCACAAACTTGAACACACTGGACAGAAGATACTCTTTCAAATAGCCGTTTATCGAGACAAATGAATCAGGCTAATCTACGAACCAAACTTGAACACACTGGTGTTTATGAAATGACTTGTTTTTAATAGCACTATTTATGTGTTTTCCTGTATATATGCACCTCGGTCCATTTGATGTGTTTTCCTGTTTGTATTCTGGTAACTGATTAGCTGCAAATTCAGTTATGGGAACTGCAAGGATGACACTGAGCTCACATTATCCATTTCTTACAGGTTACAGTGTAAACATGCTATGTTTTGGTATAGAATAATTACTGCAGAGTTACAAAGGACTGTGAGTTGTGGAAGAAAGACCATTTTTATGCAAAGAAGAAAAATGGTTTGGAATTGTAATGCTGCTGAATGCGCTGATGGATCCAAGTAGCAATTGGTGCAGTCTTTATTCTCACCATGTCTTGATTTCGTTCGTTGTATTCCTGAGATATGATCTTCAAATGATCGCCTGAATGATGCTTTCAACAAGTTAAATCTTTTGGCTGATGTTGTCCCCTTTTGCTTCTCTGTTTTTTTCAACATGCTCTCTTATTTGCATCATCCTTCAGATGGAAGTTTGTTAAATAAGGTTGGAACTTGGAACTTGATCGTTATTAGTATTGGACATCATCTACTTTCTTTACTGATTTGCTCCTCTTCACCACAAGAATTCCTACAGGTTGTAGGATATATCAACCTGAAGTTGTCCTTAGCTGCAAACATCATAAACCTATGTAACTACAATGTTCATCACTGAGCTAATCACAGTTGCAGCAGGAAAGAAAAAACATGAAGCTAGGGCAAGTCAGTTATATGTTCATTTTTTGAGAAGTTTTAGAGTTTTAGCAAATATGAGGTCTTCTTCTGTTTGGCACAATAATGCCATTTTCCACGTTTGCACCTTCAATGCAGATCTAAGGATATTTTATTTGTCCTTCGCACCCTTGATTTAGTATAATTCAAAATTTCAAGTGGAATTTGTGCGAAGCTATAGCAAATATCATCATTACATACTCTGAAGCTATTGAAATTTATCCTTTATTTAATATATTATTTTGGCATACACTGTTGTTTTATTCATGCTAATTTTCTTAGTTGGTACCGATTTTCTTACACGTGGATCAGGTATGTTACCATCGACAGCCCATGGACCAGGGTCGGTGCCTGCAGCATTACACATTATCCCAGTCTTCCCGGAATGTGGGAGGTTCAGCAACTCTTCTTTTCTCCTGTCGTCTCTCATCCAGGCGAGGGCCTTTAGTTTCTGTGTCACCATATCCATTGGTTATGTACTTCAGCTTCATTTGATTCTTTTAAGATTGGAGAGAAGATGCATAGATAGAAGAACTGTGATTGATATTTCCATTACTTTGTGCTATTGGTTTGCAGAACTTGTACAAGTTGTTCATTCATTTCTATGTAGAATTTACCATCAGGTTTTATCATCTTCATGAGTCAAACTTTACCACATGCTCGAGCTTTTTATGTCATGGAATTTTATTTTAACAAGGTGTAATTTATTTTTGTGGAACACTATTTGTGGCCTGACAATATTTGGAAATGTCGAATAAATAGGCATGAAATTTCATTTTCTTCTACTGCCTGGTGCAATGACCAAGCCAATATCTTTTGGAGCTTAACCAATCTAAGAAATTTGATATAGATCCCATGGAAAAGCATCAAGACCTTGTTTACATGCTGCGGAGATGTGTTTAAACTGATGAAATAGGTTTGTTATCCTATTATACCAATTTCATCTTAGTGTTCTAATTTTTTGGTGGACCATGCTCATTTCCTTTGACTACTAATCCTTTTCATATTTTCATACAAGAGGGAGTTTTGCTTGGTCATTATACAAAGAAGATACTAAAGATGGTTTAGCTACATACTACATGTATCTTAATTACTAGCAAGGTACTCTTTTTAATCTCACCATGTATGACTGATGTATCCTCTCAAACAAAATGGTACTCTGTTTGGCACATTGTTTATCTTTTTTTTGTTCTATTAAGTATATTTTAATTTGTGCCTTGATGGTTTCAAAAGGGTACTCTTATTTTATAATGTGTATATTCTTGGCATTGATTCAGTTTCTTTTTTAATCAAAATTGTTGATTTTGGTTCTTCATTATATGTGGCAGAATTTTTATGGAACACTAAAGATTCTACAGTCTGTGTGACGCATGGCTAATGATTAAAAGAACTGCTACAAAATCAGGAATCTCTCATAGACTGAGCCTTAATACATGTCACTGAAAATCAATAGTACACTGAATAATATCTAGACTAATATGGTTGCTTCTGTATGAAGCGATAACTTTTTCTTTCTTAGATACAAAAACATGTATATGAGAAGTGGAGAATTGAGATGAGAATTATCTCCAATAAAAACACGCCCATGTAACTAGCGTTAATTTTCTTCATGAACTTCAGCATTAGTATCTTGATCATCCAAGCAATGACTGATATTGTAACTTGAGTATTCAGTATATGTATTTGAGGTCTACTCCTATTTTTTAATTCTAGAGAACACCTGTGAAGTTCCATTACACATGAGATGAGTTACTCTATTTACCATGGAAACTTGAGTATTCAGTGTGTGCAGTTTAAGATCATCTTTTCCTTGAGTTTGTGTGTAGTTTGAGTATTCAGTGTGTGCAGTCAGCAAGTATTCACCACAACAGACAACACCATTCGAGACGATGACGGGCACGGTATCTTGAGGAACGTCAAGTACATAATCAAGGAGTGCCTGCTCATGGATGGGGGAACACGACCATTTGTGAGTACTATGAATTGTTTCGTTGGGTCGTATTTGTAGTTTTTCTATTGCGGGGAAAGAAACAAAGGAGGGGGAAAGGGTAGGGCACACTTCTGATGTTTGCTACGTACATCAGAGCACGGAACAGAGAAGACATGGGAGCAGTCAAAAGTCAAAACACATTTGTGATGGAGAGACGAATCCATTGAAGTCAAAAATACATTCAAATGAGCGCCTTTAGGAATCATGTGTATGTTATTTGAATTATGTCAATATTATTTTGTATTTCTATTACTTTGGAGTATGTTGTAGCAAATCACATGCATGAAGTTTTAATTATTTTGGAGTAGCTGAGATCGTTTTAGTAGTAATCAAATTTTGAATTATGTCGATACGTGCATTGCACGTGCAAATTTACTAGTCTCCCCAAGTGGGAGAGTGGACGTCGTAATTTGTGGTAGAGGGGGTACGCGTCCGCGCGGCCCCTGCCAATTCTCTGAAATTAAATTTGGTCCTTCCGTTCTGTTTGCCTGTTCGAGATGAGCTGCTGGGTGTTTTCTTATTTGGTCCCTCAACTGAGCCGCATATCTCGTTGCGCTCACGGCGCGTTGTCATATCGCTCCGTCAGGCGGAAACATGCGTGCTCTTCTGTTTCCGGTGGCCGGACATTCAGAATAGACGAGTAGAAATGAGGTGAAAATCCGATAGGACAATAGTCAAAACAAGATCTTGCAGCAATTTTTTGACGACAAACACAAATATCGAACAAAGCAAACCGACCATGACAGAGAGGCCACTGAACTTGTGAAACCCAGCTTGGCAAGACAAGCTGTGATTTATTTCATGGACACAGTCAAGCAACACGAAACTGCAATGCAAGCCACCATCCATCATGCACGGGCGACGCCGAGCCATAGATATCAGTGGTGGCAGTGGGTTCTGCAGAAGCAGCGGCGCCGGAAGCCGCGGCACTTGCCGTCGGGGAATCCCTCCGTCCTGCAGACGTTGGCGCAGTTGGACCTGCGCACGCACGGGCCCCTGAACCGGTGGCTCTGCGACTCGCACGTCCGCGCGTCCGCCATCATCGCCGGACCTCCCAGCTCCTCTGCAACAGCCACATCAACGCCGGTCAGAGCAGAAATTCAGAAGCAGATACAAACGTCAGACACATACACCGGCTGGCGCCGCTGCGCTCTCCGACAGCCCGGCCGTGGAAACTTACCCGTGGCCGCCAGCAGCAGCACGAGGAGGAGGGCAGCCACGAGGAGCTTGCGTGAAGCCTCCATGGATGATTAAAATCGCCCAGGTAGCCTTCTTGCTATGGGGAAGAGTGATGGAGCTGGTGTGGTTCCGTTTTAGTGAGCCATGGTACCTGCCATTTATAATCGCCCAGGCAGGCATCTCGCTTTGCGAAAGAATTCAGCGACAATGGCAATGGCGTCCACGTGGGGACCCCGCCGACAAGCAAGTGTGCCGCGAGTACGTGCAGATTAAGATGAGCATCGATCCGATTTTAGCCGTCGGCTGAGTCATCGGCGCCGGCGCGCGCTTCCAGAACTAGATAGATAGCCGTTACTGGCTAGTACTGCAAACAGATGTAGGATTGTCTTCAAGCTAGAGCCAGAGCTATGTGCGGTGCCAAGAGAAAAAGAGATTCACGTGAGCTGCGACGTGGACGATTTGCCGTGGAATTTGTCGCCACCGCCGGCCTAATTTTGGCCTCTGGCGAACGTACACGGGCGGGATGCTACAGTTCGTAGCTGCAGCTCATTGTCGCCTTGCAGGCATTCATTACCGGTGAACGTTAACTTGTAGCACCTCTTTCTTTTCATCTTCTCGTTTGCGATTCGATGAATTCCAGAGGCAAAAACGTACCACGAATAAAGTGTGTGCGCGGGCGCGGGACGACGACGACGCACGAATACAGCCATTTGAAAGCGGTTTATATTTTTTTCTAGATACAAAAGCGGTTTATATTCGTGGCGTTGCCGACACGCAGCATCGCAACAAAGGTCTCCGATCCGCCGTTAACTGCGAGCACCGGCGGGAGCTGCAAAGGGATCGCCAGGTGTGCGTGCCCACTAGTTCGGATCGGAGCGAGAAAGAAGATCAGGGCTCTTTTCCATATATATATATTTTTGGTTTTGAAAGCTGAACAAAGCGAGAAAGCTCTCCACTGATTTCAACGTGTTCATGTCAGCTTTTCAATTTCTTTTCTCTTTGGTATAACTAGCTAAATACCCGTGTGTTGCTACGGAATAACAGAAGTATATACGTATGCAAGGATTAACATAGTTCCTATTTCGTGGAAGCGCTTTGCATGTGACGTGTGCATTATTTCCATACCCATAGTGTAAGAGTGCCAGAGTCCTTGGTCCGCTCCTCTTCAGTTCACTCTCTTTGTGTCCACCTTTTTGTTTCATCTCCCAAGCGCCTTAATAAGAAGTCTTATCTTCTTCCTTTCCTATCAATTTTCTCCCATCGTCTTTGTCTTCGTATCTATCATGGCGGTGGCATCACACCGCCATCTTGTGATGGCCTAGTTCTATCTTGCTCCATGTGATTCGTCTCCCCTACAAAGGTATACCATTATGGCATTAAAGAAAGAAATTACATATGGCAGGTGTAATTTTGTTCCCCTTTTTTAAGTCGAACTTTCACCACGGTGTCCCAACACTAACATGTATATTAAACATCACTGTAGTACAACAAAACAATAAGCTAACTGCAGAAATCTAGTGTGAAAATAAGAGCCAATTGTCGATACTTTAGTCCTCACCCTGCCGCCCCCCCCCCCCCCCCCATTACCAGCTACTACTCTCCGGCGGCACTACTCTCAAGCCTTAAATCCCCCAACCCTAACCTTCTCAACACACACAGTCTCTACCCAGCTATTGACGCTCCACACAACTGACGACTATGCCTCGGCTTCAGGGAGCTCTGGTGGCTCGCTAAATTGAAGGTAATTGCAGCACCTAAATTGTAAGTCAATAAAATTAAAATTCACAACAATCATGGTAGGACCATCTACGAGTACGCCCCTATCAGAAACTTAGGGGTTGGCTCCAGTACCAAAAGACACTCACAGATTTGTTGTACATATCTTCAAAAAACACCTATCTCCGCTTGCCACCACTGTAAACATACCTCGTTTCACATGCTACTCCTAGCCAAAAGGATGGCCTTTATCTGCCTCCGTTCAACATCTCTGCACCAGCACCATGTCCTTAAGTCTGAATATTTATATGCCCAACATAAAAATGGCATTTGGTCGTCAGGCACCACATGGATTAAATTCAAATCAGATGCACCATAATTAACGAGATTTATTGTGCATCACGTTAATCTGTCGCGGCTGCAAGCACACACATTACTATGTGATCCCTTGAGTGCCGATAGGTCAACATGAGTATCGTAGGTTTGCATACACTTGTGACAGTAGTATATCTGAACACCGACAATTAATACAGAAAGTACCCTTCTCGACGATCACAAAAAATAAAAATCGTGCCTTGTGAACCACCATAGCTGTACGAGAACAATAAAAAATGAACTTCTGCATCGATACTTCTATACTGCTTCGCCATAACCTAAGTGAATCAACACGTTTACTCCTACAATCTGGACGAAACAAAGAAACTAAAACTACATGTCGTCGCTTGTTACCAAGACCTGCACCACATCCTTCGCTTTTCCATGAGCTTGCTCATGGTCGCCATGATTGTAGTGGCCATGCTCGTTTTTTGCCATGTCCAGTTAGCCGTTCCTGTGATCGTCGCTACTACCATCTCTGTGGCCATGATCCACGTCGGCTTGCTCGCCATTGTATTCTTTAGGGTGATCGCGGCCGGCATGAGTCTACGCCACGACCAGTCAAGCCTAACCACCATGGCCGGCTGCGTTGATTGTATCGTGTCCACGACCAAGGACACCACGTCCGACGAGGTCACACCTAGCATGCCCTCGACCGGCGAGGCCAAGACGTATACTCCCATGGCTGCCAATCTTACTATGTCGTCAAGCCGCTGGTCCTTGTCTTCATCCGTGCGCGCCTGAGATCAGCAGGTCTTTTTCAGCTTGCCTGTTGTAAACGTGGCCATTTTCTTCACCTCCGTCCTCAGGACTGCCATTTCCGTTGCTTCACTCGACTGAACCTTTACGATCAGTAGAAAAATGACTAATTAGAGATTGGAAAAGATAGGAAGATCCCGCAACACGCCAACATATCAATCAGCAAAAACTTACCTTGGTCATTGTAATCCCACTCCAGATTAGTTTAGGTCCATGATTGGACAGCTACAAACCATTCCATCTAATTGCCTGATTCAGGTTAATTTTTGCGATGATTTGCAGCCCATGCAGTTGTGTTTGGTTGGAGGGAGTTATGACCAGGGAATGGGAATTGAAGCGGTATGGGATGTAAATTCTCTCGTATGGTTGGGGGCAATGGGAGTTGAGCACGGTAGGGGAAAGGGAATTTAGGAGGACAACTCCCCCATATCTCTTCCCTGGGTACCCCCTGGTAATTCAGCTGAGATTGGGAATTGGCGAGGAAAGAAAAAAAAATAGATCAGCTGTTTCGTCCGCGATGAAGGAACCGAAAAACCAGCTGAGATCTCCCGTTTCTTATTTCGTTTTCTCCTGCACGATCGATTTGTTTCATTTTGTCTTCTCCTTTGCAGTTTGCAGACCATAGAGAGTCGCTGACCAGGCTTAATTCAGAGGTAGCTATGCTTTAATTCAATTATTGTTAAGATTCGCAAGCTGAATGGATCGAAGCTACTTCTCCTGGATTGTTACAAGTACGTGTGTGCTGATGCTTGAGGAATCGATGCAGAAGCTCTCCGTCAAAATCCGGCGAGGGTTGACAAGTCCGGTACGTAAGCTACACGTACATCGACGCGTGCGGCCGCGAGATCTAACTCAGCGAGGGTTGTCAAGCGCGGCAGGCTACATGAGTAGCGTCGAAGCGTTGGGCCACGCGGTGGACGTCGGCGAGCTATGCGTGGTCACGACGACAACCGGCGCTTCCTGCTGCTACTCGACGTTTATTAAACCCGTGGTCGGCGAGCTGTGAATTCCCCCTACTAATTCCCACCCCATACCAAACGTGGGATTAGGATTAATAATGAACTTCCCAAGCCTAATCTCCTAACTAACTCCCTCCTCTAAACTCCTAATCCCTTTCCCCCGTGTTGCCAAACAGGCTGTAAAGGGAGGAAATGGAGGAAACGAATAATTTGGATCATATAGAAGTATGATGATACGATGGTTGGGCTGTTTCTCTTTTCCGGCGAAGGCATCGAGCTGTGCTTTTTTTCTAAATATAATCTGCGTTGGTTAGCATGAAAATCGGTATGTTAGTTCCTTGGATATTGGAGAGAGAATATTATCCCAAGGGGTTGTTATGATCAGGAGATCTCCAACCAATTTGAGGGGAAATAGCGTGGGGAGATAAGAGGGGCAGGAAACTTGTTAGCGGGTGAGGGGTTTTAAGAAATTTGTTAGCGGTGGCATTTGGTATGTAAATAGGCAAAAGTGTGACACCAGACATTCACCACGGATCCATCCTTTATAGTAAAGATAAACACACACTACATAGGCGGTAGGAGATTTTTTTGTTTGAATACCGGAGATTTTTCTAGTAGGCTTTCCTCTAATCAAGCTTTATTGATGGGTTTTCGTACTCCGCCCACTATGAGACGAACACCGAACGGAAACCGTCTCTTGGTTTGCTCGTCGGAAATACAGCCCAGCAATTTGGAATAGACAAACGGTGGAACGATGGGCCGGGATGGATGTCACGACGGACTCGGCCTTCTGCTCGTGACTCGCGGGAACAAACCCAGACGCGAGGGTCCCCGTGACGAGTGCCCGAGCAAACAATTACGAGATTATTGTTTTTTCGAAATTATATTGATTGGGGAAACATAGAGAATATATATGGAAAATATATTGATTGCGAGATGCAACGCGAATGCGCACACACACATCCTAAGTGAGCGGAAGCACTGGTCATTGTCCCAACATCACTGTAATGCGATGCATAAATGAGGCAACTTCCGTCAGATTTTTTCTATTGTTGTTGTTCCTGTTGCAGGGTTCCGTCTGGTCGAGTTGTGCTGTGTCTTTTTCAGAGAGTTTTCCGCCATTTTTTCAGAAGTTTTCCCTCCTTCCCTTGACTTATAATTCCTGACGCTGTTTGTGGCTTACACCGTGCTGTCCATTTTGATGGCGAGATGAGAAAAACAGTATTGGTCATTACTAGGAGTAATTCTTAGGACCAACATCGGGTACAACGGATGTTCAGGACATTGACGGTATTAACCTGTTCAGTAGACGGCCATCGTTTGATTTTACAGCCCGCAGCTCCCGCATTTTTCACGCTGTACATGACTGAGTGTTGAGCTGATCATCGCGATATGTCAGTGTCACAGCGGTGCCAGCACGCCCCTCTGCTCTCACCGAATATTCTCCTCTCCTGTGCACCCTGCACCCCGACAATGTGAGAGCGAAAACAAAGTTATGTCCAACGTGATAAGCAATACTAAAAGCTATAAGTAGTATCACACTCAACACGGTGGATCATTTGAAAGAAAAACTTCAACACTGTGAATAATGGTGTTCAGTGGGTGTGGCACTTTCAATAAGACTGTCAGTCGTGGTACATGTTCACACCCGAATGATATGACCCCTTAAAAGACACTATCCGAACGGAAAGTCGAAATGGAGGCCGGGCTACATGTAGCCCGGTTTTTCAAAAAAAATTGAATCTGCAAATTTTGTATCGAAAAATTCTGAAAAAAATCATAGTTGTACATAATACATTGATCTATCACTGTGAAAATTTTCAATCAAAAATTCCTTGTATTCTGTTCTGAGCAAAAAAGAGAAAATCCGCAGAGCTGACTCGGTGAACAGTGCGCAATCTAAAAAAATGAAATCTTGCCAGATTTCTCTTTTTTGCGTAGATCAAAATGTTTCGAATTTGCGCTTGAAATTTTTCACAGTGGTAGATCATAGTATTATCTACGACCATAATTTTTTCAGAATTTTTTGAAAATCAAATTTGCGGATTCAATTTTTTTTTGGAAAACCGGGCTACATGTAGCCCGGCCTCCATATCGCCGCTCTCCTATCCGAACCCCTAAATATTAACAACTCAAACATCTCCCCCAAACCTTAACTCCTCAAATCTGACGAGTTGAAAGATGTGTGAAGCTAACCAAAATCACTAAAACTTAACACGCCAACAAAAAATTATTTGTCATTTCTTCAATATTTTGGTTTACATACTCTAGTTGAACTAGATATTTGTACACATATTAATTTGAAACTTCATAATTTATGTTTGGTTCGAAGCCCTCAAAGTGAAAAGGGAAAAAGAGACGGTGCACCAACGATTTTTGGGTATTTGAATCGTAAAAAAACTGAACTATATAAAGAGGGGATCTGCATCAGAAAGTTATGGGTGGAATCAACACAAATACACAAAATGCACCTAAGCCTTTCCATGAGTGGACATATAATTTCTTTATTCAGTTGTGTTGTTTCATGTTTTTGGGTACCTGGTAATCCGTCCAAGGCCAGGATAACCCCCCCCCCCCCTCCCTGTTGATCTGAAGATAATCCAGGGGTAAAATCGTGAGAGTACGCATATATTGGGTGCCCCCGAACATTTTGCCATATCAGACTCCAGATGTTTTGGCAACCCGAATAATACGATGGCCAGATACATCCGGAGGGCCTACACTTCGGTCCATACAGGGAAATGCCTTGAGCCGCTCTTGACGCATCTCTCGAAAGTCTCTGTAGATTATTTTGGATGTACCCTCGATTATCTCCAGACCCCAGATATCATACACACTACTCTCCTCATATTTTTCCCATAGGGTTTTTGGAGGAGTTATTCAACATAATATACGCTTGTGATCAAGACAAAATATCTCAAAATTATATAAGGCATTCAAGATCATACAAGACAACGAGAAGCAACTTTGTACAAGGGGGAGTGTTACTAAACAAAACGATGCCCCTACTGAAGCCAACCGTCATTAGAAACCGACTATTAGATTAGGCATGTTTTTATTATGTTCAAAACGTCGTATGGACGCGAACGACCGTACGGACGCCTTCTCGTGCGGCAACTGCCGCCTCTTGTAAACAGGCACCTCTACGAGGTGTCCCGAAAACTCTTGTATAAAGGGTTTTGTCAAGATCAATAGAAACACAAGTTTCCCCTCAATCTATCGATGGGACTTGGTTCCCACCGAACCATTGGTTAGGTTAACCTAACCTAAAAAAGGGCCTAATGGGCCAAACGGATAACCCACAAACCCATTAGGTTATTTAGGTTCGATCCAAATTAACCAAAGGTTATCCTCTTCTCAACTCCCGTGCCGTACCTCCTGCCTCCCCGACCGGCGGCCGACGAGCACCTCCCGGCGAGCCGCCCACACCCCCTCCCCCGTGCTGCAGCTGGCCAACGCGCTCGCCCTCGCCCTCGCCCTCGCGCACTTCGTCGCAGGCAACTTCCACATTTCTGCTGCCATTCGCGCCCACAGAGACGACGCCGCCAGCACGGAGCTGGACGACGCGCACCTCAGCTCCGCCCGCAGCACGCTCTCCGCCGCCAAGCTGCTCGTCCCGCACTGCGTCTACATCGCTACCGCCCTCCTGCCTCCCAGCGTGGCCATGACCAGCGCCTCCCGTACTGCGTGCTGTTTACCTTGTTCAGATTCTTGTAGGAACTAGTACTATGCTAGGCTGCTAGCTGTAGCTCTAGTTTTGGTTTGGTTCTATGTCCGTCAGCTAAGCTAGGCGAGGGCCGGATCGGTGCATGTTCGGTTTAACAGAGGAAATTAATTAAGCTATATGAGTCCAAGGTGCAGATTGTGTAAACTTGGTGAATTGGGAATAACATATATGACTTTCAAGAAAGAAGGGTGGTGTCTCTCGCCTATGGAGATTAAAAGGCGATCTAGGGTTTGATTGCCGCTGCCGCCGGCGGCGGATGCGTTCTCCGGTGCCTTGCTAGGCATCCCTGTTTTTAGTACCCTTTAAGGGTTTCTCTCCTCCCCCAGATTCCATCCGGTGAAATTTTGAATACACTTGTGCATTTTGAATATTTTGGCAAAGGTCATGCCAAATTTTGTTGCACCTAGTCTTTGGGTTGATGTGACGAGCTTTGTGAGTATTTATCATCATTTCATAATGGTTCGAACCTTACTAACCATCGGTTAACCTTTCGAACCCTTTTAACCTAATGGTTAACCTATTTATCCATTTACACAAAATGGTTATTTAGGTTAAAAAACAGAAGGTAAATGGTTAACCAAATCCCATCAAGACCTCAATCAGTTTTACTTCTAAAAAAACTAGCTAGCTAGGAAGGAGACGCTGCCACCTCTTTTTTTAGACCAAGAAGTTGGAAAAACACCGGACCAGATCGACTAGCTAGCACAACTACGAACGTACGCGCCGGCCGGACCCGGACTTGGAAGAACACCGGACCAGACAGCCTTGCACCGTACTGTAGGAGACGGGTAGACCGTTGAACATTCGAGCGTGGTATACTCGCACACACGTGCTGCGATATACTCACGACCGTGTGGTGTATGAACACCATCGACCCGTTTGGGTTTACGTATCGGTTTATATATATTGATGTGAATTCATTCCCTTTTTTTATCTGAAAAAATAATGGATTGATCCTGTACGTCCCGGCTAGCTTGTCAGTATGAATGCCCAGGGCCATGGGCTCTTGGCTAGCCGAAACTACTAGCCACGGGCGAGTGGTCGACAAACACGCCCATGTTACTGTCAAGAAAAAACACACCCAATGTTTCCTTTTTGTCCCTTAGGTGTAAAAAGGCTGTCTAGACTTGGTCTCTCTTAAACGAAAAAATCAAGAAAATGGCCAAAATCCCAAAATAGTCTTAGAAAATTATTGGCTCCCTTGTGTCTAGAGATATATACATTCAGAAATGTTATTAAAATTTGGTAATTTTTCTACATTAGGAACGTTTAGTTTACATTCTTAACCTTAGCCAGATATTAGTAGCATTTGTGCTTAAAAAAAAAAAATCTTTATGATGTTTTCCTTACTTCAAATCCCATATTTCTTTGGTTC
This sequence comes from Puccinellia tenuiflora, assembly GCA_012064385.1. NCBI lineage: Eukaryota > Viridiplantae > Streptophyta > Magnoliopsida > Poales > Poaceae > Puccinellia > Puccinellia tenuiflora. Next base: position 364,257 of record QRDG01000374.1, read on the forward strand.
ACGGTTTTTTTAATATTTCCCCCTGATTTTAGTAATTTTAGGTATTGATTGGTCTCACATGTGCATTCTTTCCCATACGTTGGCTCCCATTATAACAAAACCAAACTTAACGTCTCGTAAATAGGGTGGATATTGAGCGAGCTTAACTCAACTCGTAAATACTCGTTAGTTAACAAACTTGCTCCACTTGATTTGTTAACTTAAGAAGATAAAAAAAAACACTTGGCAGGACTCGATAAATATTGGAGTTGGCTCGAAAAACTGGATAAGCTCATTAAGAAATTAAACAACCTGATCAAATCTAGAGCAAGATTACAAGAAAAGTGGTTCATCATCGATACCTCTCCCGGTAGACTTTGAGTTAGCATATTAGGGCTAGGATATTAACCAACTTAACAAGCACTAGCAACTTGACTCATTAAACTCGTTTTCTTAAGTTGAAAATACCAACTCAGCTTGACTCGTTAATGTCCGTGTTCTAGCTGATTCGAGCCCAAATTTTGAGTACTCGTTAAACTCGCGAGTCTCGAGTTTTATTCGCACCCTAGCTACCAACATGCAGTTTTTTTAATAACCAAGCTGCAGTTTAATACTTACTTGGGCCAAATCGAGGACTCCTACCCTTTTTTTATGAAAAAGGACTGGGCCATTAGAAAAAACATCGAACATTATAAAGCACCTCAACAAAAACGAAAATATCTAAACGACTAAGACTAAGCGCGAACATTTGCACTCTACCAATACAATACAGCTACATACAAACTCCCCATGGATTGACCAGTCACCGGTCCATGCATCGCAATCAGGGGTGTTCATCAATTAATGGCTTCTCCAAAGTCCAAACCGTTGGAGACAAACTACACTGGTTCTGCTCCATTTGAGATTTTTTAAACTAACCAGCGGCTGTACAGTGTTTTAAGATTAGCGATTTTGACGGCCGGGTTCCGTGTGTATGACGTAGTACAGTGTTTAGGATCGTTTTGGTCAACCTTGCATAGGTTATTAAACCTCGATACCTACTGTTCACTCGACGCTGCCTCGTATCATGCTGGTCATCATGGGTTATTCGTCGTAAATTGGCGACTCGTATATGAAAGTTCCAGGCGATCATCCACGTAAGTCGTCGATCTATACCTATGAAAGGTCGCGTCACGACCCTGCAGGTCTAACTTCCTCGAAATTGTTTACGGTCATGCAATTAATTAAGTATACCAGCATTTGACCCGGAGTACGATGCTGATAACTATCATATATATGCATTGACATTGAAAAATGGACATTAGCTGGTACACTATTTAGTAGTATAGCAACACAGCATGAGCCGTCTTATATAAGTAGTAATTAACAGTGTATAACTCAGTTAACAGATATTATAAAAGCAACTACAATTGTGATTGCAATACTCAAAACCACATATATTTGTATTTTTGTCAAAGCACCACCGCTTCTTGCGCCGGTTCAATTTAAAAAGCATTGATCGTTTCGTTTAGCCGTGTTAACAAGATATATAAACATTGGAGCCCATTGTCCACCTTACATGGCATGACTGTGACGATCGGTAACAACTAACGTTAGTTAGACGTATCTAACTTTTAATTTTCTTTGTAAAGTTTCGATGGACCCACTTGTCTGCACCTCCCACATGAAGGATCAAATATCCCATTTCTTCGTTTTTCTCTATTCTTATTTTCTCAATTATTTATATTTCTTTTTCTATGTGGACCAAGTAAAACTCATGACATGGCCGACGACACACACCGGTCGGGGCGGCGCTGGCCGAGCGGGGACAGGGGAGGGGTTCCTCTTGAGATGGGATGTTTTTAGGAACAGAGGAGGTGACAAAGGTCCCATAGAGATTTACAAAAGACCCCAAAAAAATAACCCGGATGACATTTGTCACCCGGACCATCACTGTCATGCCATGCCATGCCAGCCTGACACCAGGCTCCGCTCGTAAGAAATCTTGTTAACGCGGGTAAAGTAAATCTTGCTAACGATCAACGTATTTTGAATGGAACCAACGCACTACCTGTGGCCTTTTAAAAAAAAAATACGTATCATGGTGTTTCAAGTATTTCATGTGTAACTTTCTCCTCAATTACACGTCAGTCACTCGCTGAAAACAAAATGAAAGAAAATTAAAGGACACACGTAGGTGGATTCTAACGAGGGTAGTAGGTGCGCGCAATACCCGGGTAATTGCGATGCTATTTCTTCATCTGTTTTCACCTTTACCAAAGCTAGCAGCCATTTCTTCGGTGAGTAGCTAGATCTCACGCTGAATCAAAAGGGATTTTTTTTGAATTTTCAACGGGGGGATAAATTCCCACCTGAATATATTGCAAAGTTGCCTGGAGGCTTTTCAGCCCCATACAAGATGGGTTCAAAAAGAACCAGAGTACACGGGGATTACAGGGGAGAGATAAAGGAAAACACACACACGAAGAGGGTAGGGAGCGGCAAGAACCACCCAAAGGCACAAGCAGATGAGGGGTGATGTCGAGGGTCACAATGCTAAGATTAAACAAAGAGCCTAACGCCCGCACCGGTGAGCAAAACGAGTCCCGCGGCATAGCACAGGAGCATCCACACCAACGAGTGCCAAAGCCCAGCTCCTAGCACGAACCTTGACTGGGAGCTCCGCCAGGAGAAAACGAGACGACCAGCGGGTTGGGGAGGCATCAAATGTGTCGTCATTGAACAAAGGTGAGCCGAGACGCCACCAAGAGCCCGAAGCTCGCCCACATTGCAACGGCGGTCATGGGAGGGACTTGGGCAAGCACATCCAAGTGACCGAGACACACGAAGACCTGCCAAAGAGGGACAAACAAACCACCATCGGCCCCAAGCTGGCCGCAGCAACACCACCAAAACACCGCCACAACCGAAACCATACTCAGGGTCTCCAAGATAACGCCTCCAGGGAGGGAGTGCTGCAGAGACAACACCATCATCCGAACCAGCAAGCCGGTTCTAAGGTTTTCACCCGGAGACCACTGGAGTACTGTAGGAGCCGGAGCTCCACAGCGGCACCTCCAACGAGGAAACGGTGTCCAAGAACACCACTGCCACCGGCATCGACAAGTCGATGCAGGGTTCTCACCCGGAGTTTTGGCCTTTACCTACAGAAAGGAGGGTTGAGCATAAACTAGAGCTGGAGGCGGAGAACCCCGTCGAACGCCAACGGGAGCACCGCACCAAGCGGAGACAACCAGCCGGGGACGAACGGACTCTCCAAGCACCTCGCCTGCAGAAGCACCACTCGAAGAGCAGCAGAACCACCTCCAGACTCCAGTCGTCGCGCCGCCCTCCGCAGCCACGCCGACCGCCGCCGCCAACCACCACGGGCCGCCGCCCGGGGACCCACCACCGCCGGCCGCGTCACGGACGCAGCCCCATGGCGGCACCACCACGAAGCCCCACGGAGGCACGACGCGCTGGGAGCCGCCGCGGCCCGCGCAAGCCCATCTGGGCCCAGAACGGGCCCTGGCCGCACCAGCCACTGCCGAGCCGGGGGCGCCGCCCCGCACCACAGGGACCCCGACCCTCGGCCGCCGTCGAGCCGAGCGCCGGCCGGCGTCGCCGCCAGGCCAGCCCACTCCGCGCCGCCGAGCTGCGGCACCTTCGCCTACGCCCCGCAGACCGCCGCCTCCCCGCGCGAGGAAGCAGGCCATCCTGGAGCGTCTCCTCTCCCTCCGACCTTTGCCGGCAGGGCGCCGCCACCGCTGCCGGCGCCGGCGCCGGCGGCCAGGGGAGCACGCGGTCGAGGGCTGAGTGGCTAGGGTTTGGGGAGCCCCCGGAGTCGCCCGCGCGAGCGACTCGGGAGGGAGTTCTTTCAACTTTCAACTGGAGAGATGTAATATCAAATCACAGTTAGCTGGAGAGATGTAATATCAAAAGGGATATTCAAGCAAGCACAGCTAGCGCGACCGCAAATCAAAAGACCTTTCGTTCTCAAGTCACCAGATGGATGATTTGTTGAATCAGTTAGCTGGCGGACCCGAACAAGACCTGTTTTTTCTTTTCTTTTTTTTACCACGACCGGAGCAGGTTAAGAATTGGAATTAATATTGACCAAGACGTACACATACACATCGATGGATCGTCCAGCGTGCGTGACTGGTCGGTCAGGCCATGTGCAAGTTGGCAGTAGAGTACACATGCCACACCGGCCGGCCGGCTCCTTGTTGGGGGCTCTAGCCCGAACCTGCCAAATTGACTTGGGCACTAGCGTGCCTCCGGTCTGATAGTATATACTCCCTCCGTTCCTAAATATAAGATGTTTTAGTATTTCTCTTTGTATCCGTATCTAGATATGTTTTAGTGTAAGGTTCAAATGAATCTTGCACTAAAACATGTCTAGATACGGATGGAAAGAGAAATGCTAAAACATCTTATATTGTGGAATGGAGGGAGTAAGTAGGAGGACGTACGAGACGAAAGACCCGTGCATGGAACTTATAAAAAAAAAGAGTTCAAACAAGGTGTAATTTTGTAATCGTGTCGGCTCCAAAACACATAGAAATAGACCGGGATGGTTAAGACACTGGCCGGGCCACGTTCCGGCGGAGTAAACCGTTCTCCACATGCATGGCCGGATCGAGCACTGTTGCATGGAGAAAATTGTCGTTTGTTTAGACATATCGGAGCACACATGTCGTTCGAGCGGCAGCACCCTGAATTGGCTTGGCTGAAAACGGCCGGCGCCACGATGAATCGACTGAAGAAGAAGCATGCGTTGGGAGACGGATTAGTGGCAGCGGCGCCAAAATCAATCAGCGCCACCACTGTTGGTCGGGGGTGTGGTCAGCGCTTGAGCGTTCATGTATTGTCGCTCTCGCGCAAATCCTTGGGGCCATGAGCCCGACCGTCGATCGATCGATTTGTCAAACGAGATACTGTAGAGTATGTTGAATCCATCCATCCGGTTTTAGCCTGGCCTGATCTCGACCGCTGTACTACTCCGGCTTGCGATCCCAAACGCAAAGGCATAATCTGGATTTCGAGTAAGGAACATCACTGTAGTAGTAGACCTGTACCCCGCTTCAGCTGAAGATTTGGAAACAGTAACCTGCCTTTTGGAAGACCATGAAACAAGATTATATCCTAAATAAACACAATAGTCGGAAGTGGGTCGTCGAGTGTCTGGACATCCTGCCCAGTCTGCATCAGAATAAACTGTCAAACTTGTAGCAGCAGAAGAACTAATGAGAAGACCATGATCAGAGTGCCTTTGAGATATCGGAGAATGCGTTTAACATGATTGAAATGAGGAAGACGAGGATCATGCTTGCTAAACGTAGCTTTAAATTTTTCACTAAGGTTGCAACTAATCGGATAACGAAGGTAGCACAAGAGTTATTCGCCCCACTCAAACCGCCTTCATGCCGGGGAGACACATCCTTGAGGGGGTGCTTATCCTCCACGAGACCATCCATGAACTTCATAGGAAGAAATTGGATGGTGTAATTTTAAAGCTTGACTTTGAAAAGGCGTATGACAAAGTGCAATGGTCTTTTCTTCAACAGGTCATGCACATGAAAGGATTTGACCCTAAATGGTGTCATTAGATAAAGCAGTTTGCTAGTCGGGGCAATGTTGGGATAAGGGTAAATGATGATTTAGGTCATTATTTCCAAACTAAAAAGGGGTTAAGACAAAGGGGACCCTCTATCCCCAATTCTGTTCAATATTGTGGCCGATATGCTGGCTATTATTATAGCCAGAGCTAAGGAGGATGGGCAAGTAGATGGATTGATACCACACCTAGTAGGTTGGGGGGTGTCAATCTTGCAATATGCAGATGATACGATATTATTCATGAGCCATGATCTAGATAAAGCTTTGAATATGAAATTGATTTTGTGTATTTTTTAACAACTCTCCCGCTTAAAGATAAACTTTCATAAGAGCGAAATATTTTGTTTTGGTAAAGCCAAAGAAGTGGAAGACCAATATAAAATTTTGTTTGGTTGCGAATCTGGGAAATTCCCATTTAAGTATTTGGGTATTCCGATTCACTTTCGTAAACTCAAAAACGGAGAGTGGCGACCGGTAGAGGATCGTTTTGAGAAAAACTTGCTAGTTGGGCAGGCAAACTTCTGTCTTATGGCGATAGGCTAGTCCTTGTTAATTCGGTATTAACGAGCCTGCCAATGTTTATGCTATCTTTCTTCGAGGTACCTAAAGGGGTACGGAAAAGAATGGACCTCTTCAGGTCTAGGTTCTTTTGGCAGAGTGGTGGTCACAAAAGGAAATACAGATTAGCAAAATGGAATATTTTGTGTCGGCCAAAAGAGCAAGGCGGGCTGGGGATAGAAGTGCTTGAAATTAAAAACAAAAGTCTTCTTTGCAAATGGTTTTTCAAAATCCTAACAGAGGAAGGGTTTGGCATGAACTTTTGCGAAATAAATATATGCATTCTAAATCGATCTCTCAAGTGAGAACCAAATCTACCGACTCACCTTTTTGGAAGGGTCTCATGAAGGTCAAGGATGAGTTCTTTGAACGGGGCTCCTTTCACATTGGCAATGGAGAGAAAACTCGTTTTTGGGAGGATACGTGGTTAGGGGACAAGTCCCTTGCTAAACAATATCCATCCCTGTATAATATTGTCCGCAGAAAGGAAGCTACAGTTGCTTCGGTTTTGTCCACGGCTCCGCCTGTTAATTTAACTTTTAGAAGGTCGTTAACGTGTAATAAGTGGAACAGATGGATACATTTACTCTCACGTTTAATTGAGGTTCAGTTATCAAATGAAAACGATGTTTTCTCCTGGGATTTAACAACTTCGGGGAGGTTCACGGTTAAATCTTTATACTTAGATTTTATGAGCGGTCAAGTGTCTAATCATCACAAGTTCCTTTGGAAAATGAAGGTGCCGCTAAAAATCAAGATTTTCATGTGGTTCCTGTACTGGAGAGTTATTCTGACAAAGGACAACCTCGTCCGTAGAAATTGGAAGGGGTGTAAAAAATGTTGTTTTTGTGATCAAGACGAGACAATACATCATTTATTTATAGCATGTCCTCTAGCACGAATGGTTTGGCGCGTTGTTCATCTGGCCTTTAATATTCGCCCTCCTGTTAATATTACAAACATGTTTGGGAACTGGCTAAAAGGAGTTAGTAAAAAATTAGTGGTGCAAATCAGAGTGGGTTTGTGCACATTAATCTGGGCCATTTGGAACACGCGTAATGATTATATCTTTACAATGCAACATCATCTACTTTCATGTAGGTGGTTCCGTTGGCAAAACATTGGATCCGTACATGGTCCTTCCTACAACCAATGGAGAAGCGCGCAACTTTGGATACGGGGTGCAACCAGCTAGAGCAGGTGGCACGGGATTTATACAACCAGTGCAGCTAGCATTTGATCGCCGCATAGCATGTTGATGGAGACCCTCTTCATGTCTTCCTTATTTAGATGGTTGATACATGTATCGACCCTTTGTGACCCATGATGTAATTATTTGTAAGACTTGTTACTGTCAATAAAGAAATAAAAACCGCATGCATCATATCGATGCAGAGGCTGGGGCGCCCTTTTCGAAAAAATGCATGTATAGACAGGCTTGTTTAACAGAGTAGGATATGTCAGGACGTATAAGAGTAACATATTGGCGAGCACCGGTGAGACTACGGTATAGGGTAGTATCACCAGAAGCGGACAGTTTGGATTCAATATCAGCGGGTGTCCGAGATGATTGACAGTCAGACATACCAGCACGAGTAAGTAAATCAAGAATATATTGGCGTTGGAAACGAAAAAGGCTATTAGAGGAGCGAAACAGAAGCACAAATTTCCTCTCAATCAGTTTTACATTAAAAAAAAACTAGCTAGCTAGGAAGGAGACGCTGCCACCTCTTTTTTTTACACCAAGAAGTTGGGAAAACACCGGACCAGATCGACTAGCTAGCACAACTACGAACGTACGCGGCGACCGGACCCGGACTTGGAAGAGCACCGGCCGGACCAGACTGGCTAGCACCGTACTGTAGGAGACGGGTAAACCGTTGAACATTCGAGCGTGGTATACTCGCACACACATGCTGCGATACTCACGACCGTACGTGTGGTGCATGAACACCATCGACCCCTTTGGGTTTACGTATCGGTTTATATATATTGATGTGAATTCATTCCCTTTTTATCTGAGAAAATAATGGATTGATCCTGTACGTCCCGGCTAGCTTGTCAGTATGAATACCCAGGGACATGATGTTTTGGCTCATGGGTGTGGATGAACCCGTTGTATAAAATATATTTTTAACGCATTCTAAAATGTTAAAAAATTTCAAAAAAAAAAATTTGGGTGTTCATATGAAAAATGTCTATCCGGACAAAAAAAAAATGCCTCAAAAAGACTTTTTGTGTGGCTGGTATAAAAAAGACAAAGAAATATTATGTACAAAGTCATTTTGTAACGTCAGGGATTTGTCTTTTTTACATCGGCCACAAAAAATGTATTTCCATCCCAATTGTTTTTGTACGAATATAGAATGTTCATAGGTACATCCAAAATTTTTGTTTGATTTTTTTTGAAATTTTAAAATTAATTTTTTAAGTAGTGGGTGTAAATACACCTATGAGCCGAAGTGCATTTCCCGGGCCATGGGCTCTTGGCTAGCCGTAACTACTAACCACGGGCGAGTGGTCGACAAACAATTCACAAAAAAAAAGGTGGTCGACAAACACGCCCATGTTACTGTCAAGAAAAAAACACACCCAATGTTTCCTTTTTGTCTCTTAGGTGTAAAAGGCTGTCTAGGCTTGGTCTCTCGTAAACAAAAAAAAAATCAAGAAAATGGCGAAAATCCAAAAATATTTTAGAAAATGATTGGCTCCAGTGTGTCTAGAGATATATTCATTCAAAAATGTTATTAAATATTGTAATTTTACTACATTAGGAACGTTTAATTTACATTCTTAACCGTAGCCAGATATTAGTAACAGTTGTGCTTTAAAAAAATGCTTTATGATATTCTTCCTTACATTAAATCCCATATTTCTTTGGTTGATAGTTTTTTTCACTTGATTTCGTAATTTTAGGTATTGATTGGTGTCACATGTGCATTCTTTCCCATACATTGGCTCCCATTATAACAAAACCAAACTTAACATCTCGTAAATAGGGCGGATATCGAGCGAGCTTCACTCAACTCGACTCGACTCGTAAATATTCGTTAGTTAACGAACTTGCTCCACTTGATTTGTTAACTTAACAAGATTAAAAAACACTTGGTAGGACTCTATAAATATTGGAGTTGGCTCGGAAAACTTGATAAGCTCATTAAGATATTAAATAACCTGATCAAATCTAGAGCAAGATTACAAGAAAAGTGATTCATCATCGATACGTCTCCAGGTAGACTTTGAAGATTTTAACCTGGACGCTCGTATTTTGTTGTCCTAGAGATTTTTTTTCTAGTGTTGACTAATTTATGGGTTAGCATATTAGGGCAAGGATATGAATAAGCTTAATGAGCACTAGCAACTTGACTCATTAAACTCGTTTTCTTAAGTTAAAAATATGAGAAGTGCTATGCGACGGTTTCTGTCCGAAAACCGTACGACACACCATATCAGTCCGTCATTTCGTGGCATTCAAGTGCAGCAGTCCATCGGATTGTCCGTCGTACAAAATCGGATAGGAAGTGTCGTACGTGGAGTAGCTCCGTAAAAATACCCAACTCAGCTTGACTCGATAATGTCCGTGTTCTAGCTGATTCAAGCCCAAATTTTGAGTACCGTTAAACTCGCGAGTCTCGAGTTTTATTCGCACCCTAGCTACCAACATGCAGTTTTTTTAATAACCAAGCTGCAGTTTAATACTTACTTGGGCCAGATAGAGGATTCCTACCACTTTTTTTTTTTTGCGAAAAGGACTCAGCCATTAGAAAAAATATCGAACATTATGGAGCACTTCAACAAAAACGAAAATATCTAAACGACTAAGCGCGGACCATTTGCACTCTAGCAATACAATACAGCTACATACAAACTCCCCATGGATTGACCAGTCACCAGTCCTGCATGCATGTGTATACCTGCCACAATCGCAATCAAGGGTGTTCATCAATGGCTTCTCCAAAGTCCAAACCGTTGCAGACCGACTACCGTTCCAAAGTCCAACCCTTCTGCTCCATTTGACATTACACCAGCGGCTGTACGGTGTTTTAAGTTTAGCGGTTTTGAGGGGTTCCGTGTGCATGACGTAGTACAGTGTTTAGGATCGTTTTGGTCAACCTTGCCAGGGCCGGTCCTGAGATTTTGAGGATCCGGGACAAAACTAAAATTTTGGCCCCCTTAGTACAAATATGTAAAGATATATGTGGTAGCGAAATAGAAATCAAACGAGTTGTTAAATATGTGCTCATGATCACTCACATTGTTATCATTCGCGTTCATGTCTACCTTCTCTTTTGTATTGATCACGTTTTTTAGATTAACATTACTTTGTTTCCCCATAAGAACTAGCGCCAAATCGTCTGGATTTTTTTGAACCTTGTATTATTCTACAAAAATTTGTGAATGGATCCTCTCTATAAATCTATCAATTTTTTTCATCCTTTTTCCTTTTCCTTTTTGCAGCATCAGATAAATTCTTCATAATAACGCTGCAAATAACGGTAATCAAAATTAGGGCATAACATAAACTAAATATACTGAAAAATTAGAGAAGATCGATCGATCAGTTTAACTGGCACGGCGGCGCGCCGCGACTCTCGAATCGAAAATACGGGAACCAATTGTCAATCGAGATGCGCTAAGACGTGGGTGCGGGCGTGCAACGGGCGAGATGATAGAGAGACCAGAGTCGAGCATGGCGACTGAGATCTCCTTGTTTTCGTTTTGATCGAAAAAAGCTATTAAAGCTACTTAATCGAGCGATTGGTGTCATTGACTAGTACGTACACTGACTCGATGTCTCGAACACTAATTAACTGACATGTTTGATCGACTGCCGACTCGAGCGGAGCAGAGACAAAAGGCCCAATCGATCCTTACTAATTCAGAGCCAGCCACGGTTCACAGAATAGGCTACTCCCTTCGATCCGGAAAAACTGTCAAGAGAATACAACGTGATAGGAAGAAACTGTAGTACAAATTACTACACTTTTTTCTAATTGAAGGTTGTATTTTTTTCTACATATATGTCATATACTGTGTATATATATTTGATGGGCCCCCAAAATTCTTGGACCCGGGACAGCTGCCCCTCTAGCCCCCCTCCAGGGCCGGCCCTGAACCTTGCATAGGTTATTAAACCTCGATACCTACTGTTCACTCGACGCTGCCTCGTATCATGCTGGTCATCATTGGTTATTCGTCGTAAATTGGCGACTCGTGTATGAAAGTTCCAGGCGATCGACCATCCACGTAAGTCGTCGATCTATACGTATGAAAGGTCGCGTCACGACCCTGCAGGTCTAACTTCCTCGAAATTGTTTAGGGTCATGCAATTAATCAAGGAAACCAGCATTTGACCCGGAAGAGTATGATCCTGATAACTAACGTACATATATATGCATTGACATTGGAAAAAAATGGACATTAGCTGGTACACTATATATTAGTATAGCAACATGGCATGACCCGTCTTAAGTACGTAGTACTGTAATAATAGTGTATACCACTCAGTTAACGGAAATTATAAAAGCAACTACAAATGTGATTGCAATACTCAAAACCACATATATTCGTATTTTTGTCAAAGCACCACCGCTTCTTGCGCCGGTTCAATTTAAAAAGCACTGATCGTTTCGTTTAGCCGTGTTATTAACAAGATATATAAACATTGGAGCCTATTGTCAACCTTACATGGCACGACTGTGACGGTCGGGGACGACGTATCTAACTTTTGATTTTCTTTGTAAAGTTTCGATGGACCCACTTGTCTGCACCTCTCACATGAGGATCAAATATCCCATTTCTTCGTTTTTCTCTATTCTTATTTTCTCAATTATTTATATTTTTTTCTATGTGGACCAAGTAAAACTCACGACATGGCCGACGACACACACCGGTCGGCCGGTCGGGGCGGCGCTGGCCGAGCGGGGACTGGGGAAGGGGATACCGTCACTTGTGGCTCGCCGCCAACCTCGGTGTCGTGTGCTCCACTTCCTCTTGAGATGGGATGTTTTTAGGAACAGAGGAGGTGACAAAGGTCCCATAGAGATTTACAAAAGACCCCAAAAAAATAACCCGTATGACATTTGTCACCTAGACAATCATTGTCGTGCCATGTCAGCCTGACCCTAGGCTCCGCTCGTAAGAAATCTTGTTAACGCGGGTAAAGTAAATCTTGCTAACGATCAACGTATTTTGAATGGAACCAACGCACGACCTGTGGTCTTTAAGGAAAATATGTATCATGGTGTTTTAAGTATTTCATGCGTAACTTTCTCCTCAATTACACGTCAGTCACTCGCTGAAAACAAAATGAAAGAAAATTAAAGGACACACGTAGGTGAATTCTAACGAGGGTAGTAGGTGCGCGCAATTTACCGACAAAATACCCGGGTAATTGCGATGCTAATTCTTCATCTGTTTTCACCTTTACCAAAAGCTAGCAGCCATTCCTTCGGTGAGTAGATCTCACGCTGAACAAAAGGTATATTCAAGCAAGCACAGCTAGCGCGACCGCAAATCAAAAGACCGTTCGTTCTCAAGTCGTCAGATGGATGATGATTTGTTGAATCAGTTAGCTGGCAGACCCGAGCAGAGACCCGTATTTTTTACCACGACCGGCCGGAGCAGGCCGGTTAAGACTTGGAATTAATATTGACCAAGACGTACGTACACACATACGCATATATACGCGCTAGCTGCCAGTGGTCTCGATAATCGATGGATCGTCCAGCGTGACTGATCGTCAGAGCCTGTGCAAGTTGGCACGTACTGTATATTACACATGCCACACCGGCCGGCTCCTTGCTGGGACTAGGGACAGTGTGCTCTAGACTTGCTCGTGATCAAGGCTATATATATCAGCACATGCATGACAGTCACACAAAGTCCCTGTTGCGTTGGCCGGATCAAGCACTGTTTCGTTGATTAAATTGCTGCTTGTTTAGACATACATATTGGGGCACACATCTAGCCGCCGCGGTAGGTCTCGAACCTAGCTAGACAATCATGTATACAAACTGCCCACACAAGCGAGGGTGTCTATCGATCGGCAGCTAGCACCCTGAAATAGTACCGCCACAAATAGTGCTACAACTGTAGATCGATGATGGTACACTGAAATCCGGAGAATGTGAGTCCCTACATTGTGTCATGTCGTGTGGTAGCCCGTCCATCGGAGAAGATGGTGGTAGCACTATATATATCCGGTACCATATATGGGCAGGCATTGACGTTTCCACGCCGGAGCGCGTGTCAAGGCCGGATTTCGCGGCAGCCGGAGCCATGAGCCCGACCTGTCGATACTATATGCCTCATCGAGAGCGTGTCCGGCCGGAGTCTGGACACTGCGTGACTTGACCAGGAGAGATCGTAGCACGGTCCCGGTCGGTCCGATTGTGCGAATTGCTCCACATTCACACTTTTGATTTCCTTTGTAAAATTATCGATGGAGCCCATTATTTCTTTTTCTTTCTTGTGTGGATAGATAAAAATCACGATATGGTTGACGACACATACCAGTCAGGACGGCGCTGGCTGAGCGGGATGATGAGGAGGGGCGCAATTAATTAAGGATACCAGCATTTGACCCGGGAGTACGATGCTGATAAATGATAACTAACATGTATATGCATTGACATTGGAAAAAAATGGACATTATAGCTGGTATACTATTTATTAGTAGAGCAACATGGCACAACGACGCTATTAATAGTGTATATCACTCGGTTAACAGGAAAATTCTAAAAGCAACCACATTTGTGCTTGAAATACTTAAAACCACATCGATTCGTGATTATTTTTATTTTTTCAAAACACCACCGGCACTACAACACAACAGACATGTAGAGACGCTAAGTTTAAACGCTAGAGACATAAAATTTCATCTCTAGAGGGTTGTATAGCCGCTTTCGTAAAGCGTCATAGGATCGTCTTCTTATGCACCGTCTTAAGTAATAGAAGGACGTTTGGTGAGCGTGTCTAGGTACATAAAGACGCTATCATTGTGACGCTCAAAAGCATGTCTATCTACCTAGAGACATTTAAATAAACACGCCAAGTTTGCGTCTCAAATATATTTTAGAGATGTTTTTGTTTTAGAGATGTTTTTTTTAGTCAATACACATTAAGTCTACACAGGATACCCATCTTGTACACATTATGTATATATGTGCATAGATTATTTGCTAGTATTTTAGATATAGCGTCTCAAAATTGATATGTGCTGGCATATTCTTTTCCGGAAATTCATGTAAAAAAGAGTCTTTTTCTTTCATGTCTAGGTTCACATATAGGGCAGGGCCATTGTAACCAACGAAATAGATTCATTAATATTAAAATAAATTTGAAACTGAATAGAATATACATATTGACAATTCACATATACATTGGGAAAGATCATGAACTGGAAAATCATAAAAATCCTAGATTACAATTATCTCTCAAAAATAATAGTAAATATCCCACAATAGATTTATTGATGTGGAAACTAATGCCTTGCCCCTCTCCATCTTCTTTCATTTCAGTCCTACTTCGCTCCAGATTTAACCTGAAAAGCAAGTCATGGACCCGTGGAAAAAGTTAGTAGAAGGCCAGATGACAAGTTCAATTGATTAAATACAATAAATGGATCTAAGACAAATCATGCATGAAAAAGATTTGCTATTCTCAGCTAAAATTTGCATCCTTTTGCCTGCTGGATCAAATGTATAGAAACTGATGTTGCCTTATGTGCATTGGCAATATCTTCATAATCATAAGATGTATTTAAAGATGTCCTATGTACACGTGTTGCCAGGTTAGGAATACCATGCTCAACTCCTGAATTGAACTAGGGCTATCAAATATCAACCCCGCTCGCTGAATATGTGTGACATCAGTTCTGTGCATTCTTCCAAGAGGAAGTTCCATAGAAACCATACCGGAGTACTCAACAGGCTGACCACTTGACTGTTGGTTTTGCTCACATATACATGGGATGGACAACGGTACCAATAATTACATGTTTGTCACGCAGAAGAAATGAAAGAGGCACGGTAAAATACCAAGCGGAGGAGCAAGAAAGGTACTAGTAAATTTTCCTATTAGAAACATTTGATATATGTAAAGTACAAGTTTTGCAAAATTACTCAAACAAATGGGTATCTAGCCATAACATAGCTGGATGCAACTATTAAAACCAAATCTTTGCGAATTTCCTTAGTCTTCCGTTATTAAGAAAAATCAGAAGAACGTAACATACCTGGTAATTATTTGTCTATCTTGAGCTCGATTTCTTCTTTTTGAACTACAATGCACAAAGTTTATAAATAAATAATTAAGCACGGATCAAAACTAACAAGGGAATGTAACGCGTGTACAGATTAAAATGTACTTACATATATAGAACCTAGGCCAAGCGATAACATGACCCAAAGCATCTCCTCACAGTTTGAATACCTCTATATGGTCTAGGCAAAATTTCATCTGCAGTCAGTGTGGGACCGTTAATGAGAACTGAACAATATTTATCTCCAAGCATGTTTCCTCCAACCACATACGGTTTATCTTAAGTAATCAAAGATCCTATCGCTGCATCTTTATTTTAGTTTCTCGGGATTGTGAAAACAAATAGACTTCAAACTTATCCTGTAACTTGAAGAAATAAAACATTTAAGAAATGGCACTATTACTTGTATGACACAACAAAACCACGTTGGTTTAGATAGTTTGTTAGAATATACCGTATTAGTAGGTTGATTATGTGGGAAAATGATACATCAAAACCTTGGTCTGCTTTAGTAGAGTTTTCATTACTTGCTTTCTGCATCAAAAGATCATATGAGATATACATCAAGAATTAAAACTTAGATAAGGCCTGATAAACAAAGTGAAATTTCTTTTGCACCATAGCAGTTATGCGCCGATGTCCTAAAGATTAATTGTCATAACTCTGTCCCCTACTATTTTCAGGGCGTGGTTGTTGTAACTGTGAATGAACAAACATAATCAGTAATAATACTTGTAGAAAAAAATACAACCACGCTGATTCCAAATGCAAATCCACAGTAGCATATACCTGCTTACTAACCTGTTCACGTGGTACACAACCCTGATGTTCTTTAGCATAATTATTTTGGGTGTGCTTCCTACAGTTGAAACCCATTTCAGTTCATGTTAAGCAAGTAGGTGCAGTGTCATAACTCAGTAAAAGCCATGAAATACCTTAGTAATCTTGTCTTCATGTGGAAATGATGAATTTGCATATGTGCTGGAAAAAATGAATTAATACGTTTGTGGTTATGAAACTGCAGACATAAGTACACTTGAATTTGGTATTGTTATGCATTACATATCACATGCCAAAACTGACCAATACGTTAAACAGATTTGTATATTATAAGCAAACAATTATGCTTGGATCTGTCTAGAAAAGAACAAGGCAGCGCGTGGCCTGGAAAGTATGGCCTGGAAAATAATACTAGCACCTAAACTGACCAGAGGCGACGCATGGATAGAACCTTGTGACGAGAAAAGAAAATTTCAGAATATACTAGTACGGTAGTACCTAAATTCATCTAATTGCTATGGCCGCGTAATGTAAAAGAGTAGTAGCCCCTAAATTTTCCGCTTATTACGCCATATTTTCCTATCACTAGTAGAAAACATGAGCAGCAGATGCTGCACAAAGATCAATCTCAGTATATAAGCGGATTGACTGCGGATTGGAGGTTGCTGGGGTTCTACACGAGATGGATCCATGGGAATCCTGTACCCAGTACCACACCCATTGCACAAGCACACACGCACCACATCTAACCGCAGGCCGCAGCAACTCCTACCACTTCGCCATCGACCATGACGGCACCGACGCCGCCGTCTTCACCGGCTGACCCTAGTTGTATAACATGTAAATGAGATGGATTTGATGAGGCAAGAACCTGGGAGGAGGTAGAGCCACAGATCCAATCTGAGGAGCAGGGTATCCTCGCGGTGGCGGCTGTAGAGATGCATGCGAGGGATCCCTTCGGCTAAGGAAAAAATGTAGGCGAGAAGGGGATATATTACGGATTTTTTTCTCAAAATATAAGAGGGAGTGTTTTCTTAAGCGGTAAAACAACCAAAATTAGCGCCACAACGAAAAATAATCTCGAATATTTTTTAATCTTAAGCGGTAAAATAACAGCAGTTAGCGTTAGAACGAATAATCAGCCGGAATATTTTTTTTATCTTAAGAAGTAAAACTGACAAAGTGCCTGAAGGAAAAAAAAGGTTTAATTATTTCGTTTCTAAGTGGAAAATAAAAATTTGAAATAATTATCAAAAAACACGTTTTATAATATACTTTCAAATAAGACATGAGACAATAAATTGGAATTAGGCAGAAAGGACGCCAACCCAAATCCACTCCAATTTTTTTTGGGTGGATATATCATCTATAGAATTTTTCCAATATATGGCATATGAAAACGGTTATTTTTATCAAAAATAGAAAAGTTGGACGAGTCGGGATATATATGCCTTCATATTTCACAAGGTCACGAACGTGTTGGGTTACTTATCAAGGAGGATCGCGTGAAACAAAATTGCGGTTAACAGTTCGAATTTAGCTTCGGCTAAAATTTTGTGTTGAGAGTATTTACCATGGGCTTATTTTTTCTTCATAGCATTTTTTCCCGTCGAGTCCGTATTTTATACACGAAATGTCCATCTGGTAGTGATCTTTGCCCGGCACAAAATTAATTTCTCCACTCTCACAAGGTTAATTGTATGGACGCATTCCAAAACGTCTTAGAATTTGTCCCTATATACTCACAAATTAGCCAATCTATTTATTTCGCTTGTCAATAAATATAAATTTTGAGACGTTATGTGCAGCGTCTAAATAACCGTCCCTACGTTGAGCTGCCCCCCCATCCTAAGGACGAAAATAAAAGCGTCTCATATTTAACGTCTCTATGTGATGAATTTCTTGTAGTGCGGTTTTGTGTTGGTTCAATTAAAAAAAGGATTGGTCGTTTAGTTCGGCCGTGTTAAAAAGATATCTAATGAGTGGAGCGTTTGGTTCAATTAAGAAAAGCAACCGCATGGCATGACTGTGACGGTCAGGAACGACTAAGACCTCCTTTGATTCGTAGGATTTGGAAATGCAGGAATAGGAATAGTCATGGGAACAGGATAGGAATGCAACTGGAAACCAGAGAGTAGAGGAATGTTTCCTTTGGTTGTCGTTTGAAATGTAGGAACTAAAAGTGGAGGAACTTGATTAGCACATCGGATACCCTAGCATGTTTCAACGCGAGGAACGAGGATAGGGATTCGGGTGATGGACGGTGTTGGAGCTCCGACAAGGCAGGATCCAGGAGCGGGCGCGAACAAGCTCCGGACAGCGACAAAATCGTGTCGTGATGCCTGCTCTTCTCCATATCTCCTTCCCCAACCTTCATCCTACCAATGCCGCTCCACTCGATTCGCTGCGTGCCGCGGAGGCTCCTTGGGCCACTGTGAAGGACGGGCAGCAGCAAACCCGCAAACTACCGCCTTTGGATGGTCGTGACTTGTTGCTCGCCACCAAAGCTCGGTGTCTTGTGCTCCACTTTCTCTAGCGATGGAATTTTTTAGGAAGAGAGAAGCTGACAAAGGTCCTTCGGAGTTTTACCAAAAAAAAAGACCCCAAAAAGTTAACCCGTATGACATTTGTCATCCTGACCATCACCATCGTGCCATGTCAGCCTCACACCGGCTCGCTTGTCAGAAATCTTGTTAACGCGGCTAAAGTAAATGTTGTTAACCACCAAAAACAAAATGAAAGAAAACGAAAGGACTCATGTAGATGAATGCTAACGAGGGTAGGTGAGCGCAATTTACCGACAAAGTACCCGGGTAATTGCGTTGCTAATTCTTCATCTATTTTCACCTTTACCAAAAGCGCAGTCGTTCGTTCAGTGAGTCTCACGCTGAATCAAAAGGGAGGAACTTCAAGCAGGCACATCCCGACCGCAAATCAAAAGACCTTTCGTTCTCAAGTCACCAGATGGATGATTTGTTGAATCAATTAGCTGGCGGACCCGAACATGACCTGTTTTTTCTTTTCTTTTTTTTACCACGACCGGAGCAGGTTAAGAATTGGAATTAATTAATATTGACCAAGACGTACGCATACATACGCATACGCGCTAGCTAGCTGCCAATGGTCTCGATGGATGGATGGATCGTCCAGCGTGCGTGACTGGTCGGTCAGGCCTTGTTGGAATTATTAAGTAGGAGGAGGAGGACGAAAGACCCGTGCATGAAACTTATTAAATTACCATGAAACGACGCGATCGAATTTTAAAAACTGTTTCACTTGTCAACTTGGTGACGGTCTCGGAACAAAGAAACGGGCGGTCCTCCAAATTAAGCATGCACATCCAGCAGATTAATCAGTGTGTGCACCGTTTGTACCACTACCGGCTCGATCTAGACTACTATATCGACACATGCACACAACGTCCCTGCGACAAAACAAGAAAATAGAGAGCTTAAACAAAGTGTAATATTGTAGTCGTGTCGGCTCCAAAACACATAAAAATAGACCAAGCTGCAATGAGGCATCGTCATGCACGCGTCAACCAAAGTTCACACTGGCCGGGCCACGCTCCAGCGGAGTAAACCGTTGTCCACATGCATGGCCGGATCGAGCACTGTTGTTGTTGCATGGAGCAAACGTACAGCTGCTTGTTTAGACATATATACATGTCGGAGCTAGCACACATGTTGCCGTGCACAGCAGTGGTAGGTCTTGAACGTAGCTATAGACAATCATACAAACTGCCTACACACACAAGCTAGGCAGAGAAAATCCCGTTTCCCTCGAAATAGGACTGCCACAAATAGTGCTACTACACTACTGCTCACCCAAAACCATCATAGTATATCGGAAGAATCTCTCTATCTTTACTACTATTAAACAAGCAAACTTAATCTTTCTAAAAGCCACCCCGTAGTGTACACAGGCTAACCAATGACATCCGATTATCCCAACTAATTAGATCTAACCGACTAAATTGATCTAATCTAATGCCTCGGGTGCACTTAGCAATACGCGTTGGCAGACGAAATTTTCCACCTCGCAGTCCGCCCACGAGGAATCACGCCTGCCCCGCCCTAATTAAACGGCCGCTGATTTGATTTTGCCTTCTTCCACACCTCAATTTTCGGATCTCTCCGTCACTGCCTCCATCTCACGCCTCGGCCTCACCTCCTCTCCTCCACCCTCGCGCTGCTCCATGCCGGACGCCAAATGTTGCCGCTATCACTTCTCTCCTCCACACACATGCTGCACTGCGCTAAGCCAGACGCCGCTTGTCACCATCCCGGTCGGGCCCCTACTCCTGCCGCCCGAAGGAACCACGAAGACCCTGAAAGTCCACGCCCCGACGAACTTGCGACCCCACGTCCAAATGACCGAGCACACCTCCGCCCATGTCGTGATTCTAGCTGCCCCTGATTCAGCCTCAGCGGTTTCGATTCCAGATCCTGTGGATCTCACGAGACCATCAGCCCAAGGAACCACTACCGCCGGCGGCAGAGGTGCCTACTACAGCGACGGCCGCCTCGCTGCAGTTCCGAGATCTTCCCAACGCACATGCCAACTGCAGCGATCGTGCAATAGCCAACCAAAACCGCCACAATCAGATCAGTGCAGGTCTCCGAACCCCTCTCCTTTAACTCTCCCGGTCTCCCCTAATCTCTATTATTCTTGCTTGCACTCTGTATGACAAGAATGGGAGGCGGACACCATGAAGAACAATCAGCGGATTGGTTTTCAGATCCATAAGTTATTTGCAAATATAAGTCAGTTCTTATTGTCACTGAATGCCCCAATTGAACATCTTATCTAGATTGTTTCCCCATCAACCCCTAGAATTTCGTTTCTAGGCTAACAACATGAGTATTGTGAATTTCTCCAGCGGCAGCCGTAAGCATATCAATAATTCAGTACGCAGTAACCATGTCTGATATATGTACCTTTTGTATTTTCTAACTCAAGGCTTATAGGTTGCTTCATGTTTTTTTCTTCAGAGAGGCTTAGATGTTGCTTGGGATGTTTTCTGTTACAGGATTATTCCGACTGTCTTGTAACTTCAATGCCAACGTCGTGGTCGGCGGGAGCACCATGACATTCAGCTTGTGGGATACCGCTGGGCCTGGTCTGCTTGTTTTTTTCCTTCAGCTGGCACAGACATGGACATCGTTATTTCATTCAGATACTGGTAAAAAATCCATATTTTTATCTCCTCTCAATAAAACATCATAGAAAGTACATTTTATCTTCTCTTTAGCTTCAAGATCAAGCAACGCTTCATAAGTTGTATTTCATTCACATAAGAGCGAATTCATTTTTTATCATCTGCCCAATATGGAAACAAGCATGCGCTAAACTGTAACTCATTAATTGCTGGATGTGGAGCACAAAAAGGGTTACATGAGTTGTTTCTCTGTCTGGTGAAGTTGGCTTAATCATTGTGTCTAAAGCATAATATTAGGCAGTCAGACTGTAGTTGTGAAACCATCCATAATTTTGTGAGCTTCAGACTTTTCAATTTTGTACTCCCATTATTTGCTGCCATCAAAGTAGAGGATACACAGTGCTTCATGTTCATGTTGCGACTTATTTTATGGCACTTACAGTCATTATTTGTAGCTCAAATATACATGTTAATTTTCAACCGTAGACAAGATTATCCATTGTTTCAGTTTGTGTATGAGAAAACAGAAAATCCATGCAAATAAAGTTAAGAATTCATGTCATTTCGCCAGGAGCAAATAAAGTTAATAAGGATGCAGCAAACTCTCACATCTTAGTTTGCATATATTTTTTCATCCCTAAATGTTGACTGCAAGGACATTAGAGATTGATTTGAATAATTGCAACTTTCTTTCTTGCAGGTCAGTGAAACGAATGCCCTTTGTTTCCGCAAGTCATTGTTTTGTGATACTTGCAAGGATTCTGTTTCTGAAAGTAAAACACCTTTTTTCCGAGAAACCTCAAGAGGGCAGGGCATTCATGCAATTCATGGCATAACACACCTTGGTTCTGCTCTTATGTGAGGAGTGAAGAAGTTACAAGAACAAGCTTGGGTCTTTGCACTGTGTAAACCTGACAAATGCATGTTAGGTTACATGATCAGATTCACAAGACTAATTGTTCAAGTGAAGGTTGATATGCTAGATCCCCCTTGCTGCACATATGTAATCTCATTGTTTTCACTTTGCATGCGTGTTATCTTGGTCATGTGTTTTTCCCCGTTGTTGGTGCATACGAAATATTTCTCTTGTTAAAGAATTTGTCCTATTTCATCTAGCAATACAATAACAACATATCACTTTATCCTGCAAGTATTGTCCATGTCATTGTTTGTATGTTAGATTGCTAATTTATTGTATGTTGCATTGAGCAGATTTTCCTTTGCGATATTTTTAACATTTGTGCTGCAAGAAAAGAAGTAGTTGATTGACTTTCTTACTAAGTTATAGTGATGTATGGAAACAAACATCTTAATCCAGGTCAATTGCACAAAATATATAACATTCCCTTTAATGATTAAATTTAAATCACACTATGAGGCTATCAAATAAATCGTGCGTTGCACGTGCACACTAACTAGTATATAAAAGACGAGCGAAATGCCGCGCTGGGAGGCCCTCTGCCACTGTTCCTGGAACAGTAGGCACTGTAGTTTGTACAGTAACTACAGTGCCGGCGATCCCGGACGTCCGCTGAAGATCCGACGGCCAGGAGACGCGTCGAGCACGCTTTTGCAAAAAAGCCCCTCCGGAAACCGTAAATCGAACCCGCAATCCACATTTCATCGCTACGAGGGACCTACTAGCGATTACGGAAAAATCGGATGGCTTTTTTGCAAAAGCGCCCACAGAAATCCCCTCCCCTTCTCTCTCACGCGTGAGCCGGAGCTCCGCTGTCGCCGTCGCCGCCTCCACCTCCTCGCCGAAGATCACCTGCCGGGACGCCGCGCTCGCGCCGGAATTGTCGCCGCCGTGCGCGCTGCCCTCCGCCGCGTCCACACGTCGCCGACGGCGCTCCGGCGACCAAAACGCTGCGGCGCGGCCACCTATATCCACCCCGCGACCGCGCGCGTCGGACGCATCCATCTGCGCGTCCCAAATCGCGGCGGTTCGCCGCCGGCGAGCTCGGCACCGCCGCGGCGGATCCTGCCTCCGCCAGCTTCGTCAGCGTACACGTCATCGCGGGCGTGGGCTGGGCTGGGCCGCTGCTAGGCTGCGGCCTGCGGCATACAACTTTTTTTTTTTGACTCTAAAAAAAAAACATCTAAATAAATTCAAACACATTTGAAAATATTTGTACCAACCATGCCTACCATTTAAAGAATATCCAAACATAACTTCTCGAACCATTTGCAAAATAAGAAAATGAACATATTGCTAAATTGCTTGATTTACATTTTATTTCAATATTTAGAAATAGTGTTCCACAATCTATTTTTCCACCCCATATAACATTTAAAAAAATAATGAAAATATTGCTTCAATACATGATTTATATTTTATGTCAACTTTTAGAAATAGTGTTCCATATTCTCCCTTAGTATTTACTAAAAAAACAAAAAATAAATAATGAAAATATTGCTTTAATATTAGATTTACATTTTATGTCAATTTTTAGAAGTAGTGTTCCACATTCTCCCTTCGTATTTTCTAAAAAAAAAAACATCTAAATAAATTCAAACACATTTGAAAATATTTGTACCAACCATGCCTACCATTTAAAGAATATCCAAACATAACTTCTCGAACCATTTGCAAAATAAGAAAAATGAACATATTGCTAAATTGCTTGATTTACATTTTATTTCAATATTTAGAAATAGTGTTCCACAATCTATTTTTCCACCCCATATAACATTTAAAAAAATAATGAAAATATTGCTTCAATACATGATTTATATTTTATGTCAACTTTTAGAAATAGTGTTCCATATTCTCCCTTAGTATTTACTAAAAAAACATCCAAATAAATTCAAACACATTTGAGAATATTTGTAGCAACCATACCTACCATTTAAAGAATATTCAAACACAACTTCTCGAACCATTTGCAAAATAAGAAAATGAAAATATTGCTAAAAAGCTTGACTTACTTTTTATGTCAATTTTTACAAATATTGTTCCACAATCTATTTTTCCACCCCATATAACATTTAAAAAAATAATGAAAATATTGCTTTAATACATGATTTATATTTTATGTCAACTTTTAGAAATAGTGTTCCATATTCTCCCTTAGTATTTACTAAAAAAAAACATCCAAATAAATTCAAACACATTTGAGAATATTTGTAGCAAGCATACCTACCATTTAAAGAATATTCAAACACAACTTCTCCAACCATTTGCAAAATAAGAAAATGAAAATATTGCTAAAAAGCTTGACTTACTTTTTATGTCAATTTTTACAAATATTGTTCCACAATTTATTTTTCCATCCCATGTTTCAAATTCATAAAATATAAAGAGTAAACTTTTGTAATGTATAGTAGTTTGTACTCATTTTTTAGATTTGAGTAAGCTATTGCAAGACATTTTAGATATTGCCGCCGAAATACAAACATGCTACACCATTCCGAGCTACTAAATATTTAGATAATATACAAAATGTATTAAAGATGCTCACAGAAAATGCTACCTATTCATAACAACAACAAAAAAATGTTTCCATTTTTCGACATTTTCAAAAATCCAAATGCACTTCCTGTAATTAAATGGAGTTGAATACAAAAGAAAACTGTACTTTCTCTAATTATGTAGCTTGATTAAACATTTAAGACATATTGACGATATACTGAACACGATTTCCTTACAGATAAATTTAAGCCTTTTGATCTTACTTTAATTTGAAGCCACAATGATTATCAAAATATATACTAAATTGGAATATTCAAATGAGTTTTATTTAAACGTTGCCTACTTATAGCATACAATCAAAACCAAAAGTTCAAATGATCCAAAATTTTAAATGCACTCTAATCTAAGCATCCAAAGAGCGTAAATACGAAATGACATATGGATACCTTCTCACTAGCAATACATTTTAATGTATCTTTTTTTTCGAAGCATAAACTTAAAAAAAATACATTAAGATGTAAACAACTTTTCAATGTCGACAATTTCAAATTTACTAAAAATTTTACGGCACAGTATTTAGAAATGTGACAACTATACGAAAAAAAAAGCAACATATTATTCAACAAGGGTGCGGCGTGTCGCCGCACCAAATTTACCTAGTAGTATATCGGAAGAAGATCGTACATGGTACACAGATTGATTGTTGCCGGGGTCCTGTGGTAGCCGTCCATCGGAGAAGATGGTGGTAGCACTATATATATATATATCCGGTACCATATATATATGGGCAGGCATTGACGTTTCCACGCCGGAGCGCGTGTCAAGGCCGGATTCCGCGGCCGCCGGAGCCGTACGCCCAACTGATTTCGTGGTAGATGAAAACGGCCGGCGCCACGACGGTCCATGGATCAATCGGCGGAAGAAGGGAGGACAGAGATGGATTAGTGGCAGGGGCGCCAAAATCAATCAGCAAAACAGGGCGCCACCACTGTTGGTCGGGGAGGGAGGCTGTGGTCAGCGCTTGAGCGGTCATCATGTAATGGTCATTCTCGCGCAAATCCTTGGCGCCATGAGCCCGACCTGTCTGACCAGTCCGGCCGCCGGCCTCTCTCCTCTCCCGCCGCCCGTCCCCTCCCCTACCCCTCCCCTCCGCTCCTGTGCCGTCCCCCGAGGCGGCACCGGGGCGAGATCCTCGTCGCCCAAAGAACTTCGCTCGGAGTCCTCCCTTGCCGCCGCTGCCGCCGGCGAGGGCCACGGTGGCGGCGGGCCCAGCACCTATGGTGCTGGCGGGCATCGTTGCGGCGGAGCACTGGTGGCGTTCGGGGACGGCGCCGTTGATCTTCTGCAAGCGGGATCGGGGCGGCGACCCCGGTCTGCGGCGGCGTGGGGGCCTGCCGATCTGCCCAATAAAAGGCGGTGGTCCTAGAGTTCCTCTTGTGTCAAGATGAAGATCTGCCTGTCGCATGTCCTCCTTGATCTGGCCGGAGTGTCGGGTTTCGGAAGGCTCCGCCGTTGATCTACTATGAGTGTTTATACCTAGAGATTACTGGATCGGGTGGGATTCGATCGTGCCCACGATTCTCCGTTAAGGAGCAAGCGGTATGAAGCTCTGCTATCTGTTGCCATCTTGGATGAAGTCAGAAGTGGAGAATGTCATGAAAGCTGAGATCGGAGGACTAGGAACGGTGATTTGACTCTTGGTGGCGATGAGGAACTTGCTTGGAGCTTCAGGACTCGTATGCAGCGGAATGGAAGTGGGGGCGACAGCACAGGTGAAGTTCAAAGTTCTACCTTTAAGGGTGAAAATCCAAGGTCTGGCCTTAATTGGTTGTACCTGGCAATGACCTTGTTGAAGACATTGTTTTGAGAGTGGGGACTATCTCCAGGGTGAAAACCCAAGATTTCGATCGGGCAATGACGGTGCCTGTACACTGTTTCCTTCATGAAGGCGTTGCTTTTGGAGAGATTGGACATCAGGTGTTGTTTTGGTGGTGGTTGTGCTGCTGCTATAAGGACTGCAACTCCGTAGCGGGACTTTTCTTTTTTATGTCTTCTTTTTATTGTCTTTCGGTTGTGTGCATCCGTAATACCTTCGGTTATTACGTTGTTGCAGAGGCTGGGTGTAATTGGTATCTTCTTGATATTAATATATACTCTTTATAAAAAAAAATGAGCCCGGCCTGTCGATACTGTATGCCTCTGATCTCGACCGCTGTCCTGCTCCGGCTACCGATCCCAAGCAAAAGGCGTAATCTGGATTTTCGACGAAGGAACATCACTGTAGTAAGTAGCCTAGTAGTAGGTCCCTGCAGCGCAGCGCCGCAAGACAAATTAAGATTGAAGTGGCAGGGACAGCGCTGGGCGGGTAGATCCTCCCCGCGTGCCACGTGCGTGGAGCGTGTGCCTGATTCGTGGGAGTCTGGACACTGCGTGACTTGACCGCGGGGAGCGTGTCCGGAGTCCCGGTCGGTCCGATTGTGAATTGCTAGACATTCACACGGACATTTCACCCAAGAAAACCAGTAGTAGGGAGAAAAGTTGCCGAGTGGAGATTGGAGACAGTAGAAAAACATTGGAAAAGGTTGGTAATCATCCGGGGGATCGTTACTCCGCGTCCTCCGCCTCCATCACGTGACGCGTGGCTTTTGTTGGGCCCACGCGAGCCCTCCTTCCCCTTATCCTTTCCGTCCTCTACTGGCCGCACAAAATTCCTCCTTCTTCTACTCTTGCATGTGCCGGCTTCTCTGCCTTCTACACCCAAGCGCCGTCGTTCCTCCTCCCGCGGTCCAGCCGCCGCCGTTGCTACTCCTCCACCCGCCGCCGCGGTTCCTCCCCCCGCTGTCTCCATTCCTCTTCCCCGCCACCCGCAGCCACCGCCACTGTTCCTCCGCAGTTTTCCCCGGTCCATGGCGTACCCTGGGGCTACCGGGGGCGGCCGGCGCTGATACTGGCCTCCCGCTCCCACGCCGCCCCTCCCCGACCTCCCGCGCCGGCCTCTACACCCCCACGACCTCCCGCGCAAGAAGCCGCTGCTGCCGTGGCAGATGGGCCAGGGGACGCCACTGGAACGACGACCCGGCCGCCGCGCCGATGTCGCGCACCGCCGTCGACTGAAAGAACAAACAATGCCCGGATGTCGCCTAGAGGGGGGGGGGGGTGAATAGGCGATTAAAACTTTTTCTAATTAGGGGCTTGATAATTGCGGAATAAAACTAGGTGTTTAAATTAACAAGCCAACAACCTAATATTCTAGGTTCACCTATGTGCACCAACAACTTATGCTAAGCAATTCAAGCAACAAGATGATAGCAAGATATGGACTTCAAGCACGAAGGCTATCACAATGTAAATTGCATAAGTAAAGCTCGGGTATAGAAATAACCGAGGCACGCGGAGACGAGGATGTATTCCCGAGTTCCTCCTTGTTAAGGGAGTACGTCTCGTTGGAGGGGTGTGAGCTCGCCACAAAAGGCCTACTCAAGATGCCACAAAGGCCTCACCCTATTCTCCGATGAACCTCACCCAAGGGATCGGTTCACCTTCCACTATCGGAATCCTTCAAGGCGGATTCCGGAGCCCTTTACAACTCTTCTTGGGGCACACACCCACAACTCAATTGGGGGCTCCCAAACTCGTGCCGAAGCTTCACAAGCGAAGTCTTCGCGGCACCTCCAAACCGTCTAGGGTACACAATGCACCCAAGAGGCAACAAGCTCTTGGGAACACAATGCACCCAAGAGTAACAAGCTTCTCAACTTTGATCTTCACGTATCACCGTGGAGGGAGCAACCCGATGCAACAAATGCAAAAGGCAAGAGCACACAAAGTGGTCAAGTCCTTCACTCTCAAATTCCAACCAAGCAACAAATGCTTTGGGGGGAATAAGAGAGGAAGAACAAAGGGGATGAGCACAAAGCAACCCCAAAATCTAGATCCACAAGTTTCCCTCACTTAGAGGGGATTTTGATTGGTGGAATGGTAGATCTAGATCTCCTCTCTTGGAACCCTAAATTTGGGCAAGAATCATTGGAGGGGAAGAGAGGAATCAAGCTCACAAGGATTAGAGCAAAGGGAAAGAGCAAGAACAAGTGAGCAAGAGCAGCAACCAGGTTTTGGGGGGGAAGGAGGCATTTTATAGCCTCCCCCAAAAACTAGCCGTTGGAGCCTGTCCAGGCCGGAGACTCCGGGGTAAGTGGCCGGAGACTCCGGCCTGCTGGGTCATCGGGGAGGCCGGAGATTCCGGTCCTTGGGGCCGGAGACTCCGGCCAGGCCGGAGACTCCGGGCACCCTCCGGGGGTGCTCCGGACCCCTATCCAGAGGCGCACCACACAAATGCAAGGGCTGAAGAAAATGAGGGCCGGAGATTCCGGGTCCTCGGGCCGGAGACTCCGGTGGGCCGGAGACTCCGGTCCATCTCCGGGGTACCTCCGGACCCCAATACAGAAGCGCACCACAGCAAGGTCAACCGGCAGCGAAAACCAGGGACCGGAGACTCCGGTCATTTGGGCCGGAGACTCCGGTGTGGCCGGAAACTCCGGACCAACTCCGGGGAAGATCCAAAGGCAAATTCAAGGCCCCATAACTTTTGCATATGAACTCCGTTTTCGATAATCTTGGACTCGTTGGAATCGTCACAATGAGCACAACAAGATTATGCAGAGAGACATCATAGTTCAACAAGATATAATAAAACCAAATGGGGAAGTTTAAAAACTCTTTTTCGCAAACCGGAAATGACACATCTTTTGCAATTGAAGTCCGAATAAAGCAAAACCAATTTTGTTGGAAAGAGGACAATAAAAGCAACCTTTGAGAAAGGCAAACAAGCAATGGAGATTTTGCAACGAGATGAAAGATATAAATCTTCCGCACGAATGAACCGGCAAAATCTGCAATACCGAAAACACGAAAGAAGACGCAAATGCAAACCGTTTTCGGTGACCTTGGCTTTGTCATGACAAGCATGACAAGCACCAAGACCACACCACAATAAGATCCAAATAAGAACCAATAAAGATGATTGTAAAGATGCAAGGATGCAAAGGTTTGAGCTCTCCACGAACGATACGATCACGATACTCGGTCGAGAGCCCCTCTTGATAGTACGGTATCTATCCTATAACCCGGTCTCTCACTAAACAACATGAGACCGGTAAAATAGAAACCCTACCAAGATCATACCTTTGCCTTGCGCATTAATCCACTTGAGGTCGATGAAGACGATCTTCATCTCCTCAAGACAAACCACCTTTCTTGATTGCGCTTCGCTTGGTGAAGAATCACATGACGCTCCCCCATACACCAAGATGGGGAAAGCACTCCTTCGGTATATCTTCACTTGGCCTTTCTCTCGATGACGAACACCTTGGCCTTGATCAACAAATGATCTTCTTCCCTAAACCTTGACTCCAACACATGGAGAACAAGCGAGACCTTGACTCCAACAAATGGAGACAAGCAAGCAAATGGACACCTACAAATATAGCTCAATGCAAATATTAGTCCATAGAGATTGTCATTAATTACCAAAACCATGCATGGGATCAACCATGCACTTTCAATCTCCCCCATTTTGGTAATTGATGACAATCCCTTTTTAAGAGGGTTTATATAATGAATAAAGCATCTTTGCAAGACACACGAGCAAGGATGCAAAGCGCATTAAAGGCAAATGCAACAAAAGCATAAAGCCCAAATTCCCTTAAACCCTCTAAACTTCTCCCCCATTGGCATCGATTGCCGAAATGGGAAGAAAAATTTAGAGAGCCAATATAATAAGAGTTCCTCCATAAAGGTGTGCATTTCTCAAGATATGAGTGAAATCAAATGCACTTATTTATTGACGAATAATTAGAGGAAATCAAACTATATTGAGGATCCAAAGATTGCAAAAAGATGAAATCATTTTAAACATCTCCACAAAGGAGAAAAGCAATCAAAAAGATCCAAAGCAAGAGTTCAAAATAAAAATGGAGAAGCTCCCCAATGTTTATGCACAAAATGAAGAGTGCACAAATATGGTATCCTCACTCCCCCAAAATCATCTAGAACACGCAACAAGTGCAATAGTGCATAATGCAAAAGCAAATCATAGCACTTGCACCAAAGATGTGGTTGAGCCATAAGTAGATACCAATTTTAAAAAAAAATCATCGTAAGATAGGCCCAACCGAGAAAAGAGATCTTTTAAAGAGATATGTTCACAAGCTTAGGGATACCAATTGGAAACTAAAACCAATTGAAAATGCCAAAAGCAAGTGAGAACATTTAGCCAATAAAATTCAACATGCTCACCATGGTAAGCATGAGGTAAAAGATCTTTAAGAAATACATGAGTGTGCAAAGATACCAATAAACAATAAGACAAGCACTCATGAGGCAAATTTGGAGCCACCAAAGAATTATAGATGAAACACAAGGTGGCGCAAAAGGAATAGGATACCGACTAAAAGGTGACCTCTCTCATATGTATAGGTTTCTAATCAGACAAACCACAAAGATATACATCCGCAAAGAAACATATACATACGAAATGGTCCGGGAAAAAGAGAACAAGGTATCCAAAAGGAAGTCATAAATATACAAATGAGATTGTTGCTAAAAAGCATAGCACATAGCTCAAATTTATCTCATTGTACATAAATGAACTTCAAATATATCAAATGCATCACACATATCACTAAGGGAACAAGAGATAGTGGAGATGCTTTGAAATAGGCAACAAGTATCACAAGGAAATAATATCAATTGAAGAAAAGGTTTTTGCAAATTCATCACACATATCACAAGGATATATTAAGTGAAGGAAATAGGCCAAAACCACAACAATTGCATAAAAGAGCATTCATGCCAAGAGGTAACCTACACAAGGTTGGAACTAGAAAAGTATGCATGGGATGGATACTTGTTACCGAGATGCATTGATGATGAAGATGATGAGAGTTTGTTTGTCATCAAAGCTTGACTCCGACAATCACACGGTGAGAACACCTTCCTTATGAATGAGGCAAGCATCCAATGCATCTCCATTGTACCTAAAACACAATTAGAGTACAAAATGGTTCCCAAACTCATTGGGTCCCATAGTAGTTAGATAAACTACAATATATAGGAAACACTCCACATAAATATGTGCATATAGATATGAAATTGAATTTCATGCACATCTTAGCCGATTTAGGATTCGGTGGAGTATCCCCTATATATTGGAACTAGAAAGACTAGCATGCTAAATAATATATATATACTAGTAAAAAGCATGCATAGACTTACAAGAACCAAAAGAGATACAAATTGGACAAAAACACCAAGTAAACCAATAAAGCACACCAAGGTGTGACAAGAAAAGGTTGTCCAAATTATATCAAAATCCAAATCAACACATGATTGAGGAAAAAATCAAATCAACTAATGATTGATTCCATAACACATCAACACATGAGGTGTGATATCAAAAGGAATCAAATCAACACAACAAATGATCGATAAGACACCAATTGAAAATAAGATACCAATTAAAACAACAAATGTCAATTTAGGAGAAAAGATACCAAGAAGAGGGTGATACTTGACCGAAATCAAGTAAAGTGAAATAAGGCAAGAAGGTATCAAGACTCCCACAATAAATATTAATTGGGACAAATATCTAAGGAGGAGATATTAAATTCCAATTAATACCAATTGAAGGTACCAACACAAGATAAAGAATCAAATGCCAATTGAAAGGATCAAAAATTGATAGATAGGTTAGTGTTCTAAATAAAAAGGAATGCTCCCCCAAGATTCATGCATTATCTTAGATATTTGCATTTGAATACAAAATGCATACACAAGGGATCATTACTCTCCATATTTTATTTACAACACTAAACACTACCAATTGAAAAAAAGATCCATTCAAAAGGCAAGGAAGGCAATAGATAAAGCAAATTAACGCAAGAGCCAATGTGAAGATGGTCTACAAAATCCACCACAATTACTAGTATCACTTGTCATGGACAAGGAGTATATAGAGATATTTCTCGGTGGTATAAAGGAATGATGTACAAGACCAACTTCACCATAAACTAGCAAATGGCAAAAGATAGGAATTAAAACACCAAATTTTTTAAAAGAGGTTTGTTGGTAGTTTCAATTATTCGAACCAACCGGCAAAGCCATGGTTAGAATAAAAGGAAACAAATGGTTTCTCCAAAAATATATAGGAATGCATATTAGAGAAAAACCACACCAAGCAACCTCACACAAACAAAGAACCAAAGGGTAACCACAAAGGAAAATTGGAACTTGTTTGAGTAAACATGCCACATAGGAAATGGATAAAGTACAATATCAACCCTAAGTGGAAAACCTCAAATGTTCACATTTTTATGGGATTGTAATATGCACATAGCTTATTACTCCCCCATAATGTGATGATTCATTTTATTTTTAAACAAGAGGCAAATAAAACCAACTAGAGAAATTAATGGACATTGTAGAGTTTGAATTTCTCATGAATATGACATATCACATAGTAGCTAGATAATATGAAATATCAACACTAGGTGGTGTGCTTCATGTACATACATTTTAGGTTTGTGAGGTGCACAAAGCACATCACTCCCCCAAAATGGGATAGTCCATTAATAACTCAAAGAGCCAAATGAAATCCACACAAGATTCAAATAGCTCAACGCACAAATTACACATACATGATACACAACTAACATACACAACCTTGAGTAACAAGACTAGTAGGAAAGAAGCATATCACATACAAGCACATATTAGGAACAAGACTAACACATGCAAGGGAGCAAGCAACTTTCAATGAATATATGAGTTAAATACAAGTTACCGCAAGGAGGAAGCATTGGTTATGAGATAGATATGTGATGATCCAATTGACTTGGCTTGATGAGATAAAACCATGAAGATCCCTTAATTCTTCAAAAGAAACCAAGTCACCAATGTCCTCCACAAACACCTATTGATCAAGTTTGAGCTTGTTGGTCCCCAACCAAGTTGGGTCCTAAGAGGTTAGTCACAATAGGCTTGGGAACCCAAATGGTGCTTTTCTTGACACCACTTTGAGCTCCCACATATTTGGCACACACATTGCCATTTCTATCCTTCCCAAGAGAATAAATATCATCAATTATGATAGGGTTGGATGAGGTACCGTTTGTACATGAAGAAGCAAAATGACCTTTGCCACGGCAAAGGTAGCAACACCGACTCTTCTTCTTCTTAATAGGCTCCTCAACTTGAGGAGCGTTGACTTGAGTCTTCTTAGGAGGTGGTCTTTGTTCAACCCGTGGTTGAGCACGAGATTGAACAAGAGGCCGCTTCCCTAGTTGCTTCTCACTAAGAGGCTTCTTCTTCTTCATTGGGCAATCACGAACATGATGCCCTTCTAGCTTGCACTTGAAGCAAATGATCTTGGCCGGATTCTTGACTTGAACTTGGCCCTTCTTCTTCTTCTCAACCGTGGACTTGATCTTGTTGTTGGAGTTGAATCCAAGTCCACTCTTGTCATTGGGGGATTGTTGCACACTCAACATGTTGTCAAGTGCACGCTTCCCTTCATGACGCTTTTCCAAGCCTTTCTTCATAGAAGTGGCTTGGGCCTTGAGCTCTCCTCTTTTCTCTACATGGTTAGTGATAACACAAGAACTAGAGGAGGTAGATGCATCATTGTTAGAGCAACAAGGCAAAGCAAGTAATTCATCACATGATGTACCAACATTTTTAGTGGATGAACTACTAGGACTAGCACATGGCATTTTAGCATTTTTAGTTATGGTTGTGCTATTATCCACATGAGGCTCACAAGATGTTACCTTTGTAGTGACGGCCTCATGAGCTAACTTTAGACAAGCATAGGAAGCTAGAAGATCATCATTAGAGCTAGATAGCTTTTTATGACTTTCTTCCAACTCCCTATACTCGCTAGTTAGCAACTCAAGTTGAGCCCTTAGCTCAACATTCTCCTTCAAACTAGATGCTTCACAAGAAGTGGAGTTAGTAGCACAAGCATCATTAGCATTAGGAATAGAGGAATAAAACTTGGCAAGCTCATCATTTAATCTAGCATTTTCATTTTTCGTGACTTTATATTTAGCATGAGCATGGTCACGTTCTTTAATGATTTTAGCAAATATATCATTATGAGACTCCTCGATAGAATTTAGTTTCTCCTCAAGAGAAGCACGAGTCTCTTGCTCTTCCTCAAGAGCATCTTCTAACGATGCTTTCTCCATAGCATCATCCCTTTCTATCTTACCTTTTTCTTCAAGGCTTGCTTCCAAGGCCTCAATAGTTTCCCCACGCTCAATAAGAGTGCTCATGATTTCAAAGAGGTTAGCTTGAGCACTTTCATTAGAAGGTAGGGCTTTAAGAATCATTAGACCTTTATTTTGAAGCCTAGCATTAATTTTTTCAATATCGTCTTCTTCATCATCATTATCATCATTATTATTCTCATTGCTAGAAGAAGATTTAGCCATAAGGCAATAAGTGATGGATGAAGAAGAGCAATTAATTTTTGAACCACTCAAGTTCATATCTTGTTGCATAGCAAATTTGGTTTCCTCTACATTATTATCAATGCAAGATTTAGAGGGAACACAAACATTTTTTATCATGGCAACAAGATAAAGCAAGCATATCATCATTAGATTTATCTAAGCAATTTTTGGATGATATACAAGGACTATCAACACTAGCATGTAAATCATTTATAGTGCTACGAGTGTTTAGGTCCAAAGATAAAGCATTGCAACAAGATAGAGATAAATGATCATCAATAATGAGCTCACTATCAAGGTTGCAAAACCTATCACTACTCACCATTGCATTGGATTGTGGCTTACCACATTTTGGTGAAGTAGACGAAGACGAGAGCTCGTCACGGCCGGAGGTGGAGGGAGAACAATCATCCTCAATAATGTTGGACACTCCATATTTGTCTTGAAGCTTGGTCCAAAGATCATGAGCATCCCGGAGAGGCATGATTGACTCGAAAACTACAACACTCACAAATTTGCAAAACTCATTAGATGCTAGAGCATCTAGATATAAGTTTTTCTCATCCTCTAAAGTCGTACTTTCGTAGTCCTTTGGAGGAGAAAAACCTATATCTAAGATACGCTCAAGATTGGGGTCCAAGACCCGTAAGTGTCTAAGCATATGAGTTTTCCAAACATTAAAATTTGTGCCATTGAATATAAACAAGGAATTGTGCACTAAATCCCTAGACGACATCTTTACTCTCTAGGCGGTAAAGCCAAACAAGAGAGACGAGGCTCTGATACCAATTGAAAGAACAAACAATGCCCGGATGTCGCCTAGAGGGGGGGGGGGGTGAATAGGCGATTAAAACTTTTTCTAATTAGGGGCTTGATAATTGCGGAATAAAACTAGGTGTTTAAATTAACAAGCCAACAACCTAATATTCTAGGTTCACCTATGTGCACCAACAACTTATGCTAAGCAATTCAAGCAACAAGATGATAGCAAGATATGGACTTCAAGCACGAAGGCTATCACAATGTAAATTGCATAAGTAAAGCTCGGGTATAGAAATAACCGAGGCACGCGGAGACGAGGATGTATTCCCGAGTTCCTCCTTGTTAAGGGAGTACGTCTCGTTGGAGGGGTGTGAGCTCGCCACAAAAGGCCTACTCAAGATGCCACAAAGGCCTCACCCTATTCTCCGATGAACCTCACCCAAGGGATCGGTTCACCTTCCACTATCGGAATCCTTCAAGGCGGATTCCGGAGCCCTTTACAACTCTTCTTGGGGCACACACCCACAACTCAATTGGGGGCTCCCAAACTCGTGCCGAAGCTTCACAAGCGAAGTCTTCGCGGCACCTCCAAACCGTCTAGGGTACACAATGCACCCAAGAGGCAACAAGCTCTTGGGAACACAATGCACCCAAGAGTAACAAGCTTCTCAACTTTGATCTTCACGTATCACCGTGGAGGGAGCAACCCGATGCAACAAATGCAAAAGGCAAGAGCACACAAAGTGGTCAAGTCCTTCACTCTCAAATTCCAACCAAGCAACAAATGCTTTGGGGGAATAAGAGAGGAAGAACAAAGGGGATGAGCACAAAGCAACCCCAAAATCTAGATCCACAAGTTTCCCTCA
Source organism: Puccinellia tenuiflora (assembly GCA_012064385.1). Taxonomy (NCBI): domain Eukaryota; kingdom Viridiplantae; phylum Streptophyta; class Magnoliopsida; order Poales; family Poaceae; genus Puccinellia; species Puccinellia tenuiflora. Next base: position 401,155 of record QRDG01000374.1, read on the forward strand.
CTTAGAGGGGATTTTGATTGGTGGAATGGTAGATCTAGATCTCCTCTCTTGAACCCTAAATTTGGGCAAGAATCATTGGAGGGGAAGAGAGGAATCAAGCTCACAAGGATTAGAGCAAAGGGAAAGAGCAAGAACAAGTGAGCAAGCCCAGCAACCAGGTTTTGGGGGGAAGGAGGCATTTTATAGCCTCCCCCAAAAACTAGCCGTTGGAGCCTGTCCAGGCCGGAGACTCCGAGGTAAGTGGCCGGAGACTCCGGCCTGCTGGGTCATCGGGGAGGCCGGAGATTCCGGTCCTTGGGGCCGGAGACTCCGGCCAGGCCGGAGACTCCGGGCACCCTCCGGAGGTGCTCCGGACCCCTATCCAGAGGCGCACCACACAAATGCAAGGGCTGAAGAAAAATGAGGGCCGGAGATTCCGGGTCCTCGGGCCGGAGACTCCGGTGGGCCGGAGACTCCGGTCCATCTCCGGGGTACCTCCGGACCCCAATACAGAAGCGCACCACAGCAAGGTCAACCGGCAGCGAAAACCAGGGACCGGAGACTCCGGTCATTTGTGCCGGAGACTCCGGTGTGGCCGGAAACTCCGGACCAACTCCGGGAAGATCCAAAGGCAAATTCAAGGCCCCATAACTTTTGCATATGAACTCCGTTTTCGATAATCTTGGACTCGTTGGAATCGTCACAATGAGCACAACAAGATTATGCAGAGAGACATCATAGTTCAACAAGATATAATAAAACCAAATGGGGAAGTTTAAAAACTCTTTTTCGCAAACCGGAAATGACACATCTTTTGCAATTGAAGTCCGAATAAAGCAAAACCAATTTTGTTGGAAAGAGGACAACAAAAGCAACCTTTGAGAAAGGCAAACAAGCAATGGAGATTTTGCAACGAGATGAAAGATATAAATCTTCCGCACGAATGAACCGGCAAAATCTGCAATACCGAAAACACGAAAGAAGACGCAAATGCAAACCGTTTTCGGTGACCTTGGCTTTGTCATGACAAGCATGACAAGCACCAAGACCACACCACAATAAGATCCAAATAAGAACCAATAAAGATGATTGTAAAGATGCAAGGATGCAAAGGTTTGAGCTCTCCACGAACGATACGATCACGATACTCGGTCGAGAGCCCCTCTTGATAGTACGGTATCTATCCTATAACCCGGTCTCTCACTAAACAACATGAGACCGGTAAAATAGAAACCCTACCAAGATCATACCTTTGCCTTGCGCATTAATCCACTTGAGGTCGATGAAGACGATCTTCATCTCCTCAAGACAAACCACCTTTCTTGATTGCGCTTCGCTTGGTGAAGAATCACATGACGCTCCCCCATACACCAAGATGGGGAAAGCACTCCTTCGGTATATCTTCACTTGGCCTTTCTCTCGATGACGAACACCTTGGCCTTGATCAACAAATGATCTTCTTCCCTAAACCTTGACTCCAACACATGGAGAACAAGCGAGACCTTGACTCCAACAAATGGAGACAAGCAAGCAAATGGACACCTACAAATATAGCTCAATGCAAATATTAGTCCATAGAGATTGTCATTAATTACCAAAACCATGCATGGGATCAACCATGCACTTTCAACCACCGATGGCTGCCAACAACGCTTCCTCCCGTACATCCCCCATGGCTTCCTAGCTTGTGTGCGTCCATGGCGTGTGGCCGTGCAGCGGCCATTGAAGAAGACGACGACGCCCAAGCGCGGCGGCCAGAGCACGATGGCGGGTGCTGGTGCATGGCTGAGGCCAGAACGTGTAGGACGCACATGCCTCCAAGGAGCAGTGGCCGTGGTGCTGCGAAGAGAGGGCGACGATGCTTCTGAGCGTCGACTGCGACGCTGCCTGTCCAACTTTGGGTGCTACCGTACCGATGGCGGTGGTGCCACGAATAATATCCGGCGGAGCTGCGAGGGGTCTATGTCCGTGCTACCAAGGTGATGTGGTGGTGCTACCATGGTGGCACGACGGTGCTCCCGCTTAGACGGGGTCCTACCAAGGAGACACGGCGGTGGCGGTGCAGCCATTGGTGATTGCCGTTGCAGCCTGTAGTGTGGGGAGGTGCTGCCATAGAGGGGCGACGGTGCTACCAACGAAGTTCGTCGGCGCTATCAGATAATGCAAAGAATTGTTTTGCTGCAAATGTTTGTATTTTTGCACCACACGTTCTGTAAAATTGCATTCTAAGAAGAAATATTTTCCTACAATTTGTTTTGCTGTTTTGAATTATAAGTCTCATCGGAGAACCTCGCCGGAAGAACTTTTTGCAGCAATGCTGCAATATAACAAATTTTTTTGCTATTATTGTTATGTGTTTTGCTACAATAGGACAAATATTTTGATCTTCGTCGATGTCTCCGGCGAAATCGATTTTGCTACAGTAGCACATTTTTATTGCTATGAGATCTCCGGTGAGGTTCGGCGAGTCCAGTGAGGTCTCCGGCGAAATCGGTATTTTCTTTTCTGTTTTCTGGGCAAACCGTTTTTGCAACATAGGGAGCAAAAGCAGATGATTATTTGCTACACGACAGCAAAAGCGGGATTTGGAAAGAAAAAAGGCTACATGTGTCAGCAGGAGGATCCGGGGGGATTTTTCCCCCAGATCCCCCGGGGGACGCCTAATCCTGTCCAAAAACATTACGAATCGGAGGCACCAGACATTCTCGATCTGCTAGTACAAGCACACATTGCTGACACGGAAAAACGAATGGTCGATGATCGACCAGAGGCCGGCCCCGTGTCCGTACAGGCCATGCCACGCGTGCTTGCGCGTCCAAGTAAAACCCGCACAAAGTGTATGTTCTTTAGAACGGGAGAGGCGTTCTAGCTCCCGACCTTATATGCTTCTGTTATTTTAAAATAAATTTAAAAATAATATATAACATTTTTTTTAAAATAAATATGAAAATAATTGGATGCAAACATATACAAGTTGTCAACATTTGTGTAAAGTTTCAAAATGAAAAGATATTTTCCATGGCATGTGTAAAAAAGACGAAATTTGTGATTTCAACAATATATTTTTGGTCTCATTTCGGCCACCGTTTTTCTCTTTTTTTTGCAAGGTCTCCAATTTTTTCTTCGGATTTTTAGAAAATGGTTTACCTTTTCTTTTATAATTTTGTTTAAAATAACGGAGTTTTAGCTCCCAAACTCATATGGTTCTGTTATTTTAAAATAAATTTAAAAATAATATATAACATTTTTTAAAAATATATGAAAATAATTGGACGCAAACATACACAAGCTGTCGACATTTGTGCATAGTTTCGAAATGGTATTTTCTATGGTCTGTGCAAAGAAAGACAAAATCTGTGTTTAAAAAAATGTATTTTTAGATCTCATTTCGGTCATCATTTTGTATTTTTTACACAGACCATACAAATCTATTATTTCGTTCCGAAACTTTGCACAAATCTTGACAACTTTAAGTTATAAACTGTGCTTTGTGAATTTCTTGTTTAGAACCACACTGAAGTTATAAACTTTAAGAAGAAGAATGAAGGAAAACTTGAGTGATTATTACCAGAAAGTTGAGTGCTGAGATTTTTTTTTTTAAAACGGGAGCAAAAGCTTTGTCCCAATCTATTAATTAAGAAGAAAAAAGTTTCCTAGTTTACGGAAAACCGATACACACCGATCAAACAAAACTACCCACAACGCAAAAACACGACACAACAAAATCGACAGCCCGACGAACCCTCCAAACACACAACACCCGGAACCCTCGATGATAACAGCTCAACAAAATGTAAAGGGAAACACCAAAGCCACATAACGACCCAAATCAAGAGGACGAGCGGGGAAATCAAAGATCATCCATCAAGCAATCATGACACCTTTCCTACGGCGCCACTCTTCTTGTCATCGTATTTGAGTGACTTCTCCTTCCGAAAACTAGTCCGATGATAATCACCCACCTTGCTTTTGTGCTTGGTAGTCGTCCCTGTTAAAAGGCAAGCAATCACCGTTCCACTATCAGAAATAGCAGCCTCCAAACCGGTAATTAAGTCACAAACCTCTTTTACGTCGGAATAACGTCAACGGAGATGGAATGGACACCGAAATCACATCGGATCGCTTAAAGCCTATGGTGCCGCCACCACCACCATCAAATCAACGGGGCGATGCATGCTCGCCGCAGGATCACCGGGCAACATCAGCGGCCCCAATGCTGCCACTCGCAGCAGCCGTTTTTGTGGTGGTCTTCCCAGAAAACCAGAACCCGTCCCAGTCCAGCAGAGCTAGCTGCCCCCTACGTCTCCTGGTGTGAAAGTTCGTGGTCAAGAGCCGTGTTTTCACTTAATTTTCCCTGCAACCTCTCTCTCTGCCCCCCTACGTCTGCATCCCGACCAGGCGACCACCACAAAAACGCACATCACATTTATTCCAGCTGCGAGCCTATATAAACTCCCCTAGCCTCGTCTGTCCGGATCACAACCGCCACCGCCTCCTACTCTACTCTCCACGGCCACTGCCACTCCTCCATAGCCAAATCGAAGAAGCTCAATCGCCTCGCCTGAACCCTCAAGAAGACATGGACCAGCTCCAGAAGCGCCCGGCCAACTACGTGCCGCTGAGCCCCGTCGGCTTCCTGCCCCGCGCCAGCGCCGTCTACGGCGCCCGCACCTCCGTCGTCTACGGCCGCGTCCGCCACACCTGGGCCCAGACCCACGACCGCTGCCGCCGCCTCGCCTCCTCCCTCGTCCGCACCCTCGGCGTCCGCCGCAACGACGTCGTCTCCGTCCTCGCCCCCAACGTGCCCGCCATGTACGAGATGCACTTCGCCGTGCCCATGGCCGGCGCCGTCCTCAACACCGTCAACACCCGCCTCGACGCCGGGGCCGTCGCCGCCATCCTCCGCCACGCCGAGGCCAAGCTCTTCTTCGTCGACTACGAGTACGTGCGCCTCGCCAGCGACGCGCTCCAGCTCCTCGCCGACTCCGGCGCGCCCGTCCCGCTCGTCGCCGTCATCGACGACCTCGACCGCCCCACGGGAGTCCGCCTGGGCGAGCTCGAGTACGAGGCCCTCGTCGCGCACGGCGACCCCAGCGTCGACCTGCCGCAGCTCGAGGACGAGTGGGACGCCGTCACACTCAACTACACCTCCGGCACCACGTCCGCGCCCAAAGGGGTCGTGTACAGCCACCGCGGCGCGTACCTCAGCACCACCAGCTTACTGATGGCGTGGGAGATGGGCGCCGAGCCGGTCTACCTGTGGACGCTCCCCATGTTCCACTGCAACGGCTGGACCTTCACCTGGGGCGTGGCCGCGCGCGGCGGCGTCAACGTCTGCATCCGCGAGAACCGCGCCGCCGAGGTCTACCGCGCCATCGCGCGCCACGGCGTCACCCACATGTGCTGCGCGCCCGTCGTCTTCAACATCCTCCTCGAGGGCGACGCCAACGCCACCGCGCGGCTCGGCGCGCCGGTGCACGTCCTCACCGGAGGCGCCCCGCCGCCGGCCGCGATGCTAGAGCGCGTCGAGAAGATCGGCTTCCACGTCACGCACGCCTACGGACTCACGGAGGCCACGGGCCCGGCCCTGGCATGCGAGTGGCGCGCGCAGTGGGACAGCCTGCCGCTCTCGGACCGCGCGCGCCTCAAGGCCAGGCAGGGCGTCAGCGTGCTCTCCCTCGCAGACGCCGACGTCGTCACCGACGACGACGCCATGGCCAGGGTGCCGCACGACGGGAAGACCATGGGCGAGATCGTGCTCCGGGGCAGCAGCGTTATGAAGGGATACCTCAACAACCCGGAGGCGAACGACGAGGCCTTCAGGGGCGGCTGGTTCTTGACGGGCGACGTCGGCGTGGTGCACCCGGACGGGTACATCGAGATCAAGGACAGGTCCAAGGACGTCATCATCTCCGGCGGCGAGAACATCTGCAGCAAGGAGGTCGAGGAGGTCCTCTTCCGGCACCCGGCCGTGGCCGACGCGGCCGTCGTCGCCATGCCGCACGCGCACTGGGGCGAGACGCCCTGCGCCTTCGTCGTCGCCAGGGACAAGGCGGCAGGGGTCTGCGAGGACGACGTCATGGCATTCTGCCGGAAGCACATGGCGCGCTTCATGGTGCCCAAGAAGGTGGTGGTCTGGGACGCGCTCCCGAGGAACGCGCTCGGCAAGGTCGAGAAGGTCAAGCTACGGGACGCGGCACGGAAGCTGGCGCCACCGGCGCAAAAGACAAAGGGGAAGGCGGCGACGACCACCACGAGGACGACGATCCGCGGTGGGCGCCGGGACGAGCAGCCGGTGGCGCATGTCATGGCCATGTCAAGGCTATAGGGCAGCACACCCTTTGCCCCAACAGTTCGTTTCTTTGTGACATCGTACAGTAAAATGACGGCAAAAGTAGGAATTTGGCACCATGCCATCATGCGTGCCAGCGTTATAGAAATAAGCACGGAATGCAGTTATGAGTAGAATCGTATTTTTCTTCTTCTTTTTTAGAACGAACGAGGTGTGCATTGCATTGGTGCCACCAAAAACTGTTTCGTTTGCTTGCTGGTAATTTGGAACATATCTGTACATTGAAAATATCCAGTTTGGATATGAGGCAAATAGTTCTTGTAAAGCTCTATCATGCAATGATATGATTTGTTCCCCGGATCCCTATTGAATCCACATTACTTAGGGTGTGTTTGTTTCGAGAACCAAGTAGAATGTAATTAATGTCATCATTCCATTTCAGAGAAACGGGTTGTTTCTATTACTGTATTTGGTTTGAGCTAAGAAATAGAATTGGTTGATTCCGTTCATGTGTTTGGTTGGAGAGTCGAACGTGACAAATTCTGAGAATAGAACATGTGAGCAAGCGTGGGGTGTGTTTAGCAGAAACAATGGCTTGATAATAGAGGATGTCAGAGGGTGCGATTCCACCAATTTGGAGTAATGAGTGTATTCTGGATTTGCAGGGTATATTTCCTTTTGATGAACCACTTCATTCCGTTCCATTTCTCAACCAAACGACAGAACGACTTCATTTCAGGTACAGCTTGGTGGTACATTCCCCCCTCCCAGCTCCCTCCCCGCCGTCGTTGCCGCCGGCCCCGCGCCTCCAGAGGTTGCATGGGAGAGCAGCGGTGAACGCGGGCGCCCTCGGGCGCCATGTCATGGCGGTGTAAGCTCAAGCGGCGGAAGGCGGTGGTCTTGCTCGGCTTGGGTCCGCTTGACGTGGTGGTGCGGCCGTCGTGCCAGTGCGAAGGCGGGCCCGATCTGGGCGGCACGGGCCGCGTCCATCTCCTTCGCTATGGCTGCTCGGTGGCTGCATGGCTAGCTGCAGTGGTGGAGTAGAACACACGACGAAGACGACGCCCTGCTGGATGCAGCAGTCCTACTCCGTCCGGTTCTGGCCTCTCGGTCCTCGATCTGGCGAGTAGCGATGGTTGCTTCGATGGTGGTCGGCGGTCAAGTCCCCTTCTGCATCGACGACGACATGCCTTTTGCTGTGGTGATTCAACCGTGCGACGTGTCTACTCGTCTCTTGGTATGTCGGGGTCACGGTCCTTGTTCAGGTGAAAACCATGTTGGGAGACTTCTGGAGCTGACCACAACAATGCATGCGGGTGTCGTTTCCTCTAGGGAAGTGTGGTCATTGGCCTGACGGTCCCTTCCCCTGGTTCCAGAGGAACCCCAAGGTCCGGGAAATGATAAGATACATATGTTTATTAAATGTCATCTTTAAAATTTTCACTAATATATTAATAATAGGGCTACGATGGTAGCTGATAAAGTAATTTCAGTAGTGCAATCCGCTTTTATTCGTGGGAGGTATATTTTTTTTATAATGTTGTTCTTTTACATGAGGTCATGCATCATGTCCATAGGAAGAAAAAATCGGGAGTGCTATTTAAAATAGACTTCGAAAAAGCATACGATATAATAAATTGGGAATTTATGTTTAGTGTGCTTTCTTTGAAAGGTTTTCCAGTCAGGTTTATTTACTGGGCTAGGGCTGTCGTACAAGGTGGAAATATGTGTGTAATGGTTAATGATAGATGGTCTGGTGTCTGGAATTTGTGGAGTAGTATTTTTGTACCGTCTGCAGTGTCCCCTCGGGAACTTTTTTTCTCTCCTAGTAGTTTTCGTGGGTGAATATTGTCCGTGTGAATGTCCAGCAATTTAGAATCGGACCGACCGTGACCGTACTGCGCCCTCCGGGTCAAGTCCCGCGTTGTCCAGACACGCTGCACGGTGCACGCGGAGAAGATCTATCTTTGTCTTGCGGCGCTGCAGGCACCACCCTACTACGTACAGTGATGTTCCTTTTGCCGGGCCTTGGGATCACTAGCTGCAGCTAGGCTGCAGGACAGGGATCGAGATCATACCACATCGTGCAAGGTATAGACAGGTCGGGCTCATGGTGGCGCGAGAATGACAATACAAAAACATACATGTAGTCACAAGCTAGCTCGAGCGCTGACCACAGACAGCCCCGACCAGCAGTGGTGGCCGCCGCTTGCAGGCTGATTGATTTGCAACAATTCGATCTTGCGGAAATGAATCCGTGTTTGACACGCGCTCCCGTTGCTCCGGCGTGGAAACGTCAATGCCTGCACATATGTGGTAACGGAGAGCGCTAGCTACCATCTTCTCCGATGGACGGCTACGACAGGACATTCTCCGGATCGATAGCTGCTGCCAAATATCCCTGTACCATGATCTTCTTTCGATGATGGTTCGGCTGTTTTTGGACGAAGTAGTAGTAGCACTATTTGTGACAGTTAGTACTATTTCAGGGCGCAGCCGACACCCTCAATTGCCAGGGAAATGGCATTTTCTCAGCCTTGTGTTGGCGGTTTGCATGATTGTCTAGCTACATTCTAGACCTAGCACGGCAGGATGTGTGCTCCAATATGTGTAAACAAACAGCAATTTGATCTGCTGGGGAGGAACGTGGCCCGGCCAGTGTGAGCGTATATCACATGTCTTAACCATCCTCGGTGAACTTGGGTCGATGGAGATGCGATGCCTCCATAGTATCTTTTACGCTCTTTTGATGGAGAGATGCGATGCCTCCATAGTATCTTTTACGCTCTTTTGATGGAGTAACTCATTGCAGTGTTGGGTTTTGGAGCAGAGTAGCCGACACGTCCACAAAATTAGACCTTGTTAACTCTCTTTTTTTGTTTGTCGCACGGACTTTGTGTGACAGTGTCATGCATATATGTGCCGATATGGCCTTGATCCCAAATCTAGATCGACCCAGTAGTAGTACAAACAGTGCACACACTGATTAATCTGCTGCATGTTTATATTTAAGTAGGACGTCCGGCCGTTTCTTTGTTCCGAGACCTTCAACATATGACAATTTTTAATCCGACTGCGTCATTTCGTGGTATTTTAGTAAGTTTCTTGCATGCATGGGTCCTTCGTCCTCCTACCTAACACTACGGGAAAAACAGGCGCTGCCGTGCAGGCGATCTTTGCCGTGCGCCGCCGCACGGCAACGATGCCTTTGCCGTGCGAGGTTAGGAAGATGCACGGCAAAGCTGAGGCGCACGGCAATGAAACGAAAAGGCGCACGGCAAAGAAATATTGCACGACAGAGACATAGGAAAGCGCACGGCAAAGAATATTGCACGGCAAAGGCATTGCCGTCTGCCCACCTTTGCCGTGCGCAGTGGAAGGATGCACGGCAAAGGATCCTTTGTCGTGCGCAGTGTAAGGATGCACGGCAACGGCACCTTTGCCGTGCGCCTTCTGGCATTTTCCTCTTTTTTCTTTTCTATTTTATTTATTTTAAAACTTATATTAATTCTTTAAATATGAGCAGTACTACGTCTTGACAATGTGTATACCCATACTTTTGCAATACGACAAGTACTCTACGTCCTCATATCCCCCCTCCCCCGCACATATTAGGGTTTCGAGCAAAACCGTGTTCGGGGAATCTGCTATAAGTGTTATCGCCCGAACGTGAGCAAGGTCACACCGGCGAGGTATGTAGTGCACCATTACACCTTTCACCACACTTCCACACATATATCCTAGGTCCACATGCAAGATTTGGTGGCATTCCGGTGCTCCGACGGTCATTCCCCCCCCCCCCCCCCCCCCCCCCGAAAACGGCGGAATGTGTGCCCTGGCCGGTCTACCCCACTAGATTTCTCCGCGCGAGGTTCCACCAATGGACTGCACGGCAAAGAACTGTGGCGCACGGCAATGTCTGACGGCGCACGGCAAAGGAATTGGTGCACGGCAAAGGCTTTGCCGTGCGGTTTGGGCGTGGCGCACGGCAATGACAGCTTTGCCGTGCAGAACGTTGCCGTGCAAACTTTGCCGTGCGACACCGCACGGCAAAGCCTTTGCCGAGCCGATTTGGCCCTTTGCCGTGCAAACTGGCTGCACGGCAACGTCCTGTTCTCCTGTAGTGTAATACTAAGACCGAACGCTCGCTGGTGCCCAAGTCAATATATATGGCAGGCAGTAGAGTATAGTGCACTGTCCCAACAAGGAGCCGGTCGGTATTGCATGTGTAATCTACGTGCCAACTTGTCCATTGCCTGACCAGTCACGCTGGACGATCGATCGATCCATCGAGACCACAGGCAGCGCGTATAGTATATTATATTACCAGCTGTCCATTTTTTCAATGTCAAATGCATATAGTATATGTTAATTAGCATCGTACTCCCGGGTCAAATGCTGGTATACCTTAATTAATTTTATGACCCTAAACAATTTCGAGGAAGTTAGACCTGCATGCAAGGTCGTGACAGGACCTTTCATACGCGTAGATGGAGGACGTGGATGGTCGCCTGGAACTTTCATACACACGAGTCGCCTATTTACGACGGGGGAGACTTGGGTGAGATCAGCAAAAAAAAACATATTTGCGAATTGCTAAAAAATCTGAAAAAAATTGACAACATGCATTTCGGTACTTTGCACAACGTCAAAAAATTTCAGCTCAAAATTCGACCTACAGCGTGAGAAACAAAAAAGAGAAATTTCGGTGTGAATAGTGCAAAACACTGTGTACTCAAATCTGACACTATTCACAGCATGATTTCTCTTTTTTGTTTTTCACGCTGTAGGTCGAATTTTGAGCTGAAATTTTTGACATTGTACAAAGTACCGAGATGTATGTTGTCAATTTTTTCAGATTTTTTAGCAATTCGTAAATATGTTTTTTTTTCTGATCTCACGATCTCACCTCTCACCCAAGTCTTCCCCACTATTTACGACGAATAAGAATAACCCATGACCAGGACATGATATATAGGAGGGTCGAGTGGGCAGCTGCAGGAAACGAGGTTAAACACCGTACTACGTCATGCACGGAACCTGTCAAAACCGGCAACCCCTAAACACCGTACAGCCACTGGCGGCAATTTCAGATGGAGGTGAATGGTTAGTTTAAAATTGTCATGCAGACAGTATTCGGTGTACAACAGGTTAGTTTCAGATGGATGAACACCCCTGGTTGCGATAGTGGCAGGTATACGAGCGCACATCCATGCATGCATGGGCCGGCCGGTCAGTCCATACTCCATAGGGAGTTTGTATGCAGCTGTATTGTATTGGCAGAGTGCACAAGGTCGGCGCTTAGATATTTTTATAACGTCGCTAAAAAATATATTTTTATTGCGATACGCCTTCAAGGGTGAGAAAAACCCGGGATCCGGCCAAGCAGGGCAACTCCAACGGCATCCTAAAAGGTTTTTCCTTTTGCCGGAGGACACCTGAGTACCTGACAAGGGTAAGAGCATCTCCACGGGGAGTGTCTAAATTGTGTCTGGCACACCTCCATTGGAGGCCCAAGACCCGAAAGCAAATGATCAAATCAAACCCTACAATTGCCGGCCGGGGTATGAATGTTCCGGCCAAATAGTTTCACCGGCCAAAACAGGCACAGCCAAATGGTTTAAAATCTAGTTATTTATTACAACAATAAAGTTTTAAAATCCTCTAAATTGTGCTTCAAACAAGGCCATCGCCCTCTCCGCCATGGCGCTCCCACAGGTGTGCCACTAAATCATCATGCAATTGTTGATGTGCATCTCCATCATGAATTTACTGATGCACCGCGAGAAATTCCGAGAAACCCTGCGGCGGGCCATGCACCACCGGTTCAAGTTGCCCCTGCCCGTCAAACGGGTTCCGAACATAATGGTCATCTGAAAGCTGGGGCGGCAAAAGTACGTTATGGTCGCGTTCATTCTCGATGATCATGTTGTGCATAATAATGCAAGCATTCATGATCTCCCACATCTGTTCTATCGACCATGATAGAGAAGGATGCCTGAAGATCACAAACTGGGCTTGAAGTATATCGAATGCTCGTTCCACATCTTTCCGAGCACCCTCTTGTTTCTTCGCAAAAGATTTCTTTGCCGGAGGAACAAGATTGCGAATGGTCTTCACAAATGTCGAGTATGTTGGATAGATGCCATCCGCTAGGTAGTATCCCATGTTATAATGATGATCGTTGATCTCATAGTTACAGTCGGGAGGGAGGGACTTACTGCTCACGCCGGTAGAGAAGAGTTTGCGTCGGAGAAGAAGGCCGGCCTTGCCATCGAGCGGCGGCGGCGAGTGTTGCGCTTGGGGACGACAATCGGCCATTCTATTGGGAACGGCGGAGATGGCTACGGTGACGGTGGCGACGGTGGCGGCGGTAGCGCGAATCGCCGGGCAGGGAATAGAGGATGGAGGGGTGGAAGCACAAATGACTGCCGGTTCGTTTCGTGTGTATGAAGGCAGCCCCCAAAGTTGGAGGCCCTATTCGCGGTGCCGGACAGATCTTGCGCCGGACAAAGGCTTTGCGACCCCCCCGGTGTGGCCTGTTTTTCTGTACGGCGCCCTAAAGGAGCTTTACGACCCCTTTACAACCCCCCCCCCCCCCCCCCCATGGAGATGCTCTAAGGGACGTTTCTGGTGGACCAAACATCGTCCCCTAAACTGACAAAGATATGTCTGGTTGAAACTATTTTCTTATTATGGCACATATTCTATTTAACAAGTTTAGTTTTAACAGTTTAGTGCAAAATCATAACAAATATGTAACCGATATATTAAATATTTTAGCAAGATACAAAAATAATTATCCAAGTTTGAAATTGAAATTAACCGGCGTGCAAATGGATTTGTAGGTTCAAAAATAAGGATGGGGAGTGGCAGGATTTGCTGAGAGCGAAGTACTTGAGGATAAATACTTTGACTCAATGGAAACCTGGCCCTAACCAATCTCATTTCTTGTATGCGGTTTTGGAGGTTAAAGACATCTTTTATAGCTGTTGTGAAAGAATTTTTAGTGATGTAAGGCAAACAAGATTTTGTGAGGATAACGGAACAGGGCATAAACCTTTATGACAAAGATGAGATGATTGTGCAACTTGTATTTTAATCACGATATCATTGTCTATAGAGTTTTTACAGGAGGCTTTGGTAATTTACTATTTAGGAGATTTTTGTGGGAGGAGACTTTAGTCATGTGGCATTACCTGCAAGACTTGTATGCCAATATGTCCTTATCTGAAGAGCCTGATAGCTTAAGTGCTTACTTAAAAAATCTGGAAAATTTTAACTTAATTCTTTATATCTATATATGATTATTAGAAATGTAATTTTTTATATAAATTTAACTAGGCTCGACGGTCCCTAATAAAATAAATAAAATCACATGGATTGTTGGCCAAAAATCAGGTAAAAAGGTACCTAGAAAGCGATGAAATTCTTCGCATACGGTTGTTGGCTATCCTACGAGGTCTACTATGTGTGAAAATTGTAGTGGTTTTATTTCGGCCTATATTTTGGTAGCAACTTAACAAAAAAAATCATTTTTAGCACTCGTGAAATAGAAAACCATTTTTTTTTTCAAACAGAGTTGGAAATTTTTGTTTTGAATTTTGTTTGTCATGCATGGATGCACGTGTGCGCTGAATGTGTGCATCTTATCACCATGTTTTATATTATGGCCATCACCTAGCCAGTTTAATTTTGCGACACATGTTCTAGCTGTCGTAATTCAGAGGGCGCAGGAACAAGGTTTAATTAAGGGTTTGGCATCTGATTTGCTAGAGGATGGTGTGGTTATTATACAGAATGTCGATGGCAATATTTTTGTTTGAAGATGATTTAGAGTGCGTTAGAAATCTTAAATTCATATTATGCTTGTTTGAACAAAAAAATAAATTTGTATGTAGTGAGTTAACTTGTTTAGGAAAAGCGATAGATAAACAAGAGCTCTCTGTTGAGAATATTACTTGCAAAATGGGAGATTTTCCTTATAGATACCTAGGGGTACCTATGCATTACAAAAGGTCATTGAATAAAGATTTGGGTGAATATGAGGGTAAAGTATAGAAAGTCTCCCTGTTGGAAAGGAGGGCTGACGTCTTTAGGTGGAAGGTTAATTTCTTGTTTAAGTAGTGTTCCTAGTTATAAGATGGTGTTCTTTAGGATGCCCAAAGGTGTGATTAAGAAAATTGATTTTTATAGAGCTAGATTCTTTGGCAAAAGCGGCAAGGAGTGAAGAAGAAACCATATAGCGAGATGGCCTACTCTGTCAACCCAAAGATCAAGGTGCCTTGGGGGGCGACTAATTTAATTTAAAGTGTATTACCTTACTGTGCTAATGGATTTGTAGGTTAAAAAATAAGGATGGCGAGTGGCAGGATTTGCTGAGAGCAAAGTACTTGACAAAAAATACATTGACTCAATGCAAACCTAGCCCTAACCATTCTCATTTCTAGTATGCGGTTCTGGAGATTAAATACATTTTTTATAGCTGTTGTGAAAGAATTCTCGGTGATGCCAGGAAAACAAGATTTTGTGAGGATAACGGGATAGGGCATAAACCTTTATGCCAAATATTCCCATGATTGTACAACTTGTCTTTTAATCATGATATCATTGTCTATGGAGTTTTTACAGGAGGCTTTGGTAATTTCCTAGTTAGGGAGGAGACTGTAGTCATGTGGCATGACCTGCAAGACTTGTATGCCAATGTGTCCTTATCTGAAGAACCTGATAGACTTAAGTGCTTACTTACAATTAAAATCTGGAAACATTTAGGTTAATTCTTTATATCTGTTGATGATTATAAGAAATGTAACTTTTTCTTATAGATTTAACTGGGCTCGATGGTCCCTAATAAAATATACAAATCACATGGATTGTGCTCAAGAATAAGATCTTGACAAGGTCCAACTTGATATTTTTTTCGAAAAGAGCGGATATTTTTGGCTCCCAGGCTCTAGTAATCCTCTTACTTTAAAAAGATGGGAAAATATTACGGATGTAGCCAATGGTGTAACCTACAAACTTGCAAAATATCAATTTCCAATACTTTGTATTCCGATATATAAAAAAATGACAAAAGTGTGGATCTGATTATGCATATTTTCACATCTCAAAATTTTATCATATTTTTGTCATTTTTGTATTGCCCAGAATACAAATAATTGATCACTTATCGTTGTCCCTTTGCTAGGTATGTTTGGAATGTGGCAAGCTTAACTTTTGGTTCTGCTTTTATTGTAACATCCTTTGTTGAGTTGATGGAGAAAGTGATAGCTCCCTTGTATAGGTGTTTGTAGGAAGTATAATTTTATTGGTTCAACGGCTATCTTATAGGCTTTGCGGAAAACAAGGAATAATTACCGCTTTCGAAGTATAAGGCCCAGAGATCGGGATTGCATTTTGGCTCCTGAGGTCATATGCTCCTGGTGAGTTACACAAAATTTAAAATTATAAAACATTTCAAAAATAAAATGAAAACACGTAACAACTAATATGTCCAAGTGTTCTATTTATGTGTAAATTTCCGTAATCAAATGACATTTCTGGTGTTCTGTGCAAAAAGAAATAAGTACTCTGAGAAGATATTTTCAAAAGCCAATTTTGACAACTGGTTTTCTGTTTTGCATAGAGCATCATAGATATTAATTTGACATGTAACTTTGCACGTATGTAGAAAAATGTCGTATGTTTGTTGTCCATTTTCTCAGATTTTTTTTGAAATGTTTAACTATTTTTTTTCATAACCGACCAGGAACATATGAGCTCGGGAGCCGTTTCGAATTACCGCTTGACATCCTACTAATATAATTCTATTTATGTGGTCCTTCCTTTTCAAATGGGTGAAATTGCAGAGAAAAAACCCGCGAAGAATGCTCCCAGAAGGTGCGCATAGATTGGTAAGGGTGGTTTGATCGTTGACACGGATGAAATCCTTTCGTACCGAGGGTTTGTAATGGTGTTGATGATTGAAGCACTTCCACCTTGAGGAGGACAGCCATCTGTGTGCGAGGTTCTTTTGCTGTCTCATTTGGATGATCTGAGTACTTTTTAAAACAAAATGGTTCAGCTCTGTTATCTGGCGCCATGTGTCTTTGTAAAACTTGTAGCTTGAACTTAATTTTCAAGGGAGGAGAGTCAGTCTAGCTGTTTTTCTTTTTGTAGGCCCTGATCTTGCTAGGGGTCGAAGGCGTGGGTGTGTTTTTGTGTAATGAATAACAGAGTGAAAAGACTCACTTCAATTCGTAATGAAATTGGGAACCCTGAGGGTTTCTTTTATGAAAATATTCCAACAACAAACCCAACACACACAAAAAAGATCCACAAACTAATCGTCCCTAGTTTCTATACAACATTGGCGTGGTGCCAAATTCCTATATTTTGCCAACGCCCTGATCACCCTGATGGCCGTTCGTAGCCGACATTTTTACTCGGACGACGTCACAAAGAAATGAACTGTTGGGGCAAGCAAGGGTGCTGCACTATAGCCTTGACATGGCCATGACATGCGCCACCTGCTGCTCGTCCCGGCGCCCACCGCCGATGGACGTCCTCGTGGTGGTCGTCGCCGCCTTCCCCTTCGTCTTCTGCGCCGGCGGCGCCAGCTTCCGTGCCGCTTCCCTTAGCTTGACCTTCTCGACCTTCCCGAGCGCGTTCCTCGGGAGCGCGTCACAGACCACCACCTTCTTGGGCACCATGAATCGCGCCATGTGCTTGCGGCAGAATGCCATGACGTCGTCCTCGCAGACCCCGGCCGCCTTGTCCCTGGCGACGACGAACGCGCAGGGCGTCTCGCCCCAGTGCGCGTGCGGCATGGCGACGACGGCCGCGTCGGCCACGGCCGGGTGCCGGAAGAGGACCTCCTCGACCTCCTTGCTGCAGATGTTCTCGCCGCCGGAGATGATGACGTCCTTGGACCTGTCCTTGATCTCGATGTACCCGTCCGGGTGCACCACGCCGACGTCGCCGGTCAAGAACCAGCCGCCCCTGAAGGCCTTGTCGTTCGCCTCCGGGTTGTTGAGGTATCCCTTCATAACGCTGCTGCCCCGGAGCACGATCTCGCCCATGGTCTTCCCGTCGTGCGGCACCCTGGCCATGGCTTCGTCGTCGGTGACGACGTCGGCGTCGGCGAGGGAGAGCACGCTGACGCCCTGCCTGGCCTTGAGGCGCGCGCGGTCCGAGAGCGGCAGGCTGTCCCACTGCGCGCGCCACTCGCACGCCAGCGCTGGGCCCGTGGCCTCCGTGAGGCCGTAGGCGTGCGTGACGTGGAAGCCGATCTTCTCGACGCGCTCCAGCATCGCGGCCGGGGGCGGCGCGCCGCCGGTGAGGACGTGCACGGGCGCGCCGAGCCGCGCGGTGGCGTTGGCGTCGCCCTCGAGGAGGATGTTGAAGACCACGGGCGCGCAGCACATGTGCGTGACGCCGTGGCGCGCGATGGCGCGGTAGACCTCGGCGGCGCGGTTCTCGCGGATGCAGACGTTGACGCCGCCGCGCGCCGCCACGCCCCAGGTGAAGGTCCAGCCGTTGCAGTGGAACATGGGGAGCGTCCAGAGGTAGACCGGCTCGGCGCCCATCTCCCACGCCATCAGTAAGCTGGTGGTGCTGAGGTACGCGCCGCGGTGGCTGTACACGACCCCTTTGGGCGCGGAGGTGGTGCCGGAGGTGTAGTTGAGTGTGACGGCGTCCCACTCGTCCTCGAGCTGAGGCAGCTCGACGTTGGGGTCGCCGTGCGCGACGAGCGCCTCGTACTCGAGCTCGCCCAGGCGGACTCCCGTGGGGCGGTCGAGGTCGTCGATGACGGCGACGAGCGGGACGGGCGCGCCGGAGTCGGCGAGGAGCTGGAGCGCGTCGCTGGCGAGGCGCACGTACTCGTAGTCGACGAAGAAGAGCTTGGCCTCGGCGTGGCGGAGGATCGCCGCGACGGCGCCGGCGTCGAGGCGGGTGTTGACGGTGTTGAGAACGGCGCCGGCCATTGGGCACGCGAAGTGCATCTCGTACATGGCGGGCACGTTGGGAGCGAGGACGGAGACGACGTCGTTGCGGCGGACGCCGAGGGTGCGGACGAGGGAGGAGGCGAGGCGGCGGCAGCGGTCGTGGGTCTGGGCCCAGGTGTGGCGGACCCGGCCGTAGACGACGGAGGTGCGCGCGCCGTAGACGGCGCTGGCGCGGGGCAGGAAGCCGACGGGGCTCAGGGGCACGTAGTTGGCCGGGCGCTTCTGGAGCTGGTCCATGTCGTTCTTCAGGGTTCAGGCTCGCTCGGGATGAAGGATTGATCGTGGTGTGGCGAAGCGATCTAGCTTGGTTGTCGATCAGGCTGTGCTATGTTGGAGTAGCAGACAGGAGTGGTGGCGGGAGTGATTCGGACAGACGGGGCTAGTGGAGTTTATATAGCAGCTGGAAGCAAGCAGGGGGTCGTCCGGGGGCAGAGAGAGAGGTTGCAGGGAAAATGAAGTGAAAACACGGGATCTTGACCAGAAGCTCCCTTTGACGCTTCGACCGACCGGGGCAGTTGGCACTGCTGGACTGGGACTGTTTGGGTTTTCTGGGAAGACCAGCCAGCGAGACCACCGGACTCGATCGGCTCGACCGGACTCGATCCTGCGGCGAGCATGCATCGCCCCATTGATTTGATGAGCGGTCGGCTTACGCCCGGTCGAACCGGCCTGTGCCCGGTGGTGCTGGTGTGGCACTGGCACGATAGGCTTGGCTCAGGTTGATAGTCTTGGTCGCTCGAGACGTAGTAATTATGTTCTTTTGGTAAAGTTGGATGCTCTTGCCCGTAAACTTGGAAACTTTCTCTTCTTAATTAATAGGTTTGGGGAACTTTTTACTCCTGTTAAAAAGCATTTTCTATGCACTCCAAAATGACATCTAAAAATAAAAAATTTAAAGCATAGATTTTGTCTTTTTTACACATGCCACAAGAAAATATCATTTCATTTTGAAACTTTTGCATGAATGTTGGCAACTTGTTTATGTTTACGTCCAATTATCATGATATTTTCTAAAAAAAAGTTGTATTATTTTCTAAAAAAAATTCCACGGGTTTTACTTAGGGAATGTACAGCGGTGCTGCGTCAGCCGTCTGTATCAGATTCCACTAAAAGAACTTGTATGATTTTTTTTTGTCAGTTAGAGGAGAGAAGGTAGAGAGAGAGAAAGAGTCCGTCGATCGGTAATTCTCCAGACGGTCTGGTTCCGCTAAATTCTCTCGCTACAGTCATCTCTTCCTGCGTTGTATGGCTAGCGACGCCTCTCCTGCAGACTTTATTTGCTTTATTAGTAATATAAATAACTTTTTAATTGCGTACGGTTAAGAGTTGTAGGTTTCTACGGACAGATTAAAAGACAGTCTGTTGTACAAGCCGTCCGCCGTGTTGTCTAAAGCTGACATGTATACAGACTGCTGCTGTCTAAACTAGTGTACACGGCCTTAGACGCGCAAGCACGCGTGGCATGGTCTGTACGGACACGGGGCCGGCCTCTGGTCGATCATCGACCATTCGTTTTTCCGTGTCAGCAATGTGTGCTTGTACTAGCAGATAGAATAGAATGTCTGGTGCCTCCGATTCGTAATGTTTTTCTACTGTCTCCAATCTCCACTCGGCAACTTTTCCCCCTACTACTACTGGTTTTCTCGGGTGAAATGTCCGTGTGAATGTCCAGCAATTCGCACAATCGGACCGTGCTACG
Source organism: Puccinellia tenuiflora (assembly GCA_012064385.1). Lineage (NCBI taxonomy): Eukaryota > Viridiplantae > Streptophyta > Magnoliopsida > Poales > Poaceae > Puccinellia > Puccinellia tenuiflora. Next base: position 421,115 of record QRDG01000374.1, read on the forward strand.
CTCTCTCCTGGTCAAGTCACGCAGTGTCCAGACTCCGGCCGGACACGGTCTCGATCAGGCCCAGCACACGCTCCACGCACGCGGCACGCAGCGCTCTCGATCAATCTTAATTTGTCTTGCGGCGCTGCAGGCACAGACCTACAGTGATGTTCCTTCCTCGAAATCCAGACTACGCCTTTTGCCGGCCCCGCTCGTGATCGCTATCAGGCCGGGCTAAAACCGGATGGATTCAATATTTTCACAAATCGACGGGCCGGTCGGGCTCATGGCCGCTCAAGCGCTGACCACACCCCCGACCAACAGTGGTGGCGCTGCCGCATGCATTTTGGCGCCGCTGCCACTAATCCACCTCCCATCGGATCAACTCTATCCTCCCTGCTTTTTCCCTAAAAAAACTCTACCGTCGTGACCGGCCAATCATGGCAGGCAGTGTCTGTCAGTCAGTTGGGCATACGGCTCCGGCGGAGAGCCGCGAAATCGGGCCTTGACACGCGCTCCCGCTGCCCCGCCGTGGAAACGTCAATGCCTGCCCATATATGGCCACCACCATCTTCTCCGACGGCATGATGTGACGATGATGCCTCATTGCCTCCATGTGTTTAACCTCATTGCAGCTTGGTCTATTTTTTGTGTGTTTTGGAGCCGACACGACTACAATATTACACTTTGTTTGAACTCTCTCTTTTCTTGTTTTGTTAGGAACCTTCCACATACCATGGGCCGACGCTGTGGGCCGTGGCCCAACCACCATCACGCGAGGCTGCTGGGTTGCACAAGCTACAAGTATGCAGAGAGAACGAACAGAGAAGGCATCCAGAGGGATCACGGAACTGGCACTGGCGGCGGCTTCCTCTCCCATCTCGGCTCTCAACCATGTCTCCTTTCTTGCTTCTTCCTTTTGGCACCTTTGTGCTTGTATCAGACTTGTAATCGAACCAGAGAGCTACTCCCTTCCACCAATTTGAGCTATACAGAGAGAGGGATCAGTGCGTAGTTAACACATGGTATCAGAGCCAAAAAAAAATTTCCCCCACACACCGATCTGGCTCCATCGATCATTGACACACACCACCAGAGCTCCGATCGTCTAATCCGAGAATCCATGGAATCGATCACCAAGGCCGATCTCAGGGATCTATTCGCCGAGCTCCGTTGTGAGGTCAAGAGGTCGATCGCTGAGGGATTCGCTACCTGGAAGCCGGCGGTCAAAGCACAAAACACGGGTCAGCAACATGACTACCGTGACAGGAGGAACGGCGCGGCGGAGGCGTCCGCAGCGGATCCACTCGATCCGTCGGTGCTGCAGGCCAGCACAACGCCGATCCCCACCGCCGAGGAGCCACTCACTTTCTATCCTGTGGCGCCATCGACCTGTTCGATGGAATGTCGAAGCTGCGACACGGCTGGTCTCACCCTAGCAGCGGCACCGGCGTCGCCCACAGCCACCGTCGACTTCACCTCTATGCCCGCTGCTGCTGTTGCTGCAGACCATGGAACGCTCGACTGCAAGCGCGTCATGGGTGCTGCGTCCACGGCTGAGGGGTCACTGGTCACTGGTGTTGTTCCGAACGACACCACCGCAGTGGTGCACGCGCTCTGTTCAGCAGAAGTCGTCACCATGCTATCGCCCATGCCTGCAACCACGGCTCCGTCCCTGTTGTGCACATTCCCGTCGGAATGCATCACCAACTTCAGGGTCCATGGACGGCTGCTACGACCCAGGCCGTGGCCATCGTTTCTGTCCGGCCAGCTTACTGCTACAGAAAAACGACCCAGGTCGTGGCCATCCTTCAGAGAGATCACCGGCTGTGAAATGTCAGTTGGTCCTACACCTGAAGCTTTTGTCAAATGTGCATTTCATGATGCTTCTTATTGGCCTGGAAATTTGGTCACTGTAGTACAGATGCAAGTACCAGAGCAAGATGTCTATCGGTATCGGTACATGGCTCTATGGCTAGTTCAAGGATTATTTGTCTTGGTTTCTCCAACCATAATCTCATGCATCCTTGTTGTTTTCTTGAGTAATATGCTGGCTGATTGGCATCTTCAGAACCAGAGCATATTGACTCGCCCAGCTACTCTTTGTATCACTCAAGGTATGCATACGAAGTTGTCAATTTGTGAGTCATCTGAAAGATCTTGTTGTTGTGATATCCACGGCTTCGACTTGCATAGGACTATCATTTTGACTGACAGCGGCAGTCTGTCCTATACTATTGTTGTTCTGCCTATGGAAAAAAAATCTCGGAACTGGTATTTTGCGTATTTTGCAATCAGAAGGTTGCCAGGCAAAAATATTCCAGTTCTCCCATAGGAACTCGACGAGCGCGCCTTCCTATGCGATAGGCAGGCTCGCCGACACCTTGACTGTCTTGCTGGCATCCGTCGGGTGGACTTGATGAGTTCTTGTGTCGTCAGTCGCGTTGAAGGCAGATTCCTTAGCTGGTTTCATCGCAAGATGCTCCTCCATTCCGAAGAACTCAAATATTTCGCTGAACTCGCGGTCGCAGCTGTCGGAGCGGTTGAAGTCGCCGTGCACCGTGATGACGCCCTTGGGTCTGGGCATTTTGAGCATCAGATAGGCGTAATGAGGTATCGCCATGAACCTGGCAAAGGTTGGGCGCCCTAGTATCGCATGGTACTGCGACTTCCAGTCGACTACCTCGAAGTCGATCGCCTCCCTATGGAAATTGTCGGGTGTGCCGAAGATGACGTCGAGTGTGATTGCTCCCATGGGCGTGACTGCTTGCCCTGGTACTATGCCGTGGAAGGTGGTCCCTGATGGCGTCAAGTTTGTTATTGGCCTGTTCATTCTTCTGAGGGTGTCGGCGAAGATGATGTTGATGCCGCTGCCTCCGTCCATGAACACCTTTTTCAAGGTGTAATCCCCGATCAGAGCTTCGACTACCAGAGCGGCGTGCCCGGGTCGTGGTACCGCAGGCGGGTGATCTGCTCTGGAGAACGTGATTGGTGTCTCTGACCCTCTCAGGTATTCGGGTACTGCAGGTGGACAGGTTACAGCCTGATAGACTTGGCGGGTGATGGTCTTCTGGGTCCTGTTTGAAGGGCGCCCCTTCTGTATCATGTTGAGCTATCCGCGTGCCGCTGGATATGCGTCAGGGGCTTCTTGCTGCGGCTGCTGCTGCGGAAAAAAAACTCCTGCTGCCTGTGCTGGATTGGCGACTACAGGTGCGGTGCGGTGCGGGTGCTGCTTGGAGGGCCAACTGCGCGACTGGCTGCGCTACGGGTGCTGCTGGTAGAGCCAACTGCGTGGCTGGCTGGGCGACGATCTTCTGCATCGCCTGGTATATCCTGCGTGCCTTCTTGCAGTCCTTCAACAGGTGACGGGATCCCCACTTGCCCGTTTCCGGGTTCCTGAACATGTGGTGCTTGCAGGGTTGCTCTAGCTCTTCTTCCGGAGTCAGCGTGCGCCTCTGCCACTCTCGCTTGCGGCTCCCGTCACCACGGTAGGTGTTGCCGCTGCTTCGGTTGTATTGGCGACTCTGGTCGTCGCCGCTTCGACTGTACTGCCTGTACTGGCGACTGTTGTCGTATGCTTCATCCTCGCGGGGGGTTTCGAATCCTGCCGCTACTAACTCTATTGAGTCGTTGCCGTGGTAACGCGGCTTCTTCTTCTGGCGTCCTTCCCGCCAGTTGCTTGGTCCGGCCTCGTCTCGTGGAGTATCACGGACCGAGTCCTCTCCGTCTGCCCACTGGTTGGCTATCTTCATGAGGTCGATCATGCTTCTCGGCCGGAGCCTACCAAATTCTCGCGGAGGTCGCGGCGGTAGACGCCGTGCATGAAGGCATCCATCACCCGGTCTTCCGAGGTAGGTTCCATGGTGTTGCGGAGCAAGGTCCACCGCTGGATGTACGACCGGAGCGGCTCGTCCCGCCCTTGCTTGCATGCTTGGAGTTCGACGAAAGTTGTCGGCCTTGAGTACGTCCCCAGGAAGCTCTTGACGAAGGCATCCGCGAACTCGTCCCACGTGCTGAAGGCGTCCTTGGGTTGAGAGTTGAGCCACCCGCGTGCAGATCCTGTGAGCATCAGCTGGATGTACTGCATGGCTGTAGTCGAAGTACCGCCCTGGCAACTGCAGGCTATGAGGTAGTCCTCCAGCCAGTCTCTCGGGTCCTGCTTTCCGTCGTACTTGACTGCTTCTACCGTGAGCTTGAAGCCCTTGGGCATTCTTGTGTCGCGGATGTTGAAGCTGAAGCATGGGGCGCCGCGTGGCTCGAAGTCGCTGTCGTCGTGGTCGTCAGCATTGGGCGTGCGAACCGTCCGCTGGGTGCGGTTGCGGTCTACCGTCCTCTGCGCGATGACGTTGCGGAGGTCTTCGCCTGGCTGCAGCTGTCGCGGCTATCTTGGAGCTGGGGCTGCGAGTGCTGCGGGTTCGCGGTCGCGGCGACCCCGATTTTCCTGTGCCCTTTCTGCTGGCGCCTTGTTCGCCAGAGCCTCTTCGACTGCTTTGATGGACATGATTTGCTGCTTGTGGAGGAGAGCGCGGGCGTCACCCTCAGGCGGCTGCGTCAGTCGCAGATATGTTTTGACTGCCATGAGGGCAGCTCCGGTGTCTTGGGGACGGGTATCCCGTCTGCGTCTTCGGTCATGAATGATGACTCGAGGTTGCGGGTAATTCCAGCGCGTTCGGCCTCTGTCATCCGGGGCACGCGGGGCCTGTGGCGCCTTGCTCCTTGCGAAACCTCTGTCGAGGCAGCAGTGAACGAGTAAGCAGCCCTCCTGGCACTCGCCGCGTCGGCTTCCTCCTTGCGTCGGAGCAGCTCGGCCTACTCTGCGCGGAGTCGTTCGCCTTCCTTCCGCAGCAGATACTGGACTGCCAAAAGGTCCTCTCGGGGTGCGTCTGGTGTTGGGTATGTACCCTCCTCAACGTGCTTCAGGGCTTTGATTGCCATGTTGCGGGTGATGGTGAGCCGCGTCTGGTCCGGCATGACCACCTCCAGTGGGTATACGGGTTCGCCGCCGTTGGTCCGCACTGGGCCGGTCATGTAGACTTGCGCGGGGTAGATCTGGCGAGTGGGGCTGATGCTTCCACTGCTGCTTCCTTCGTCCGAGCCGTGCTCGGAGTCGAAAATGGCTCCAACGTGGTGGGTACCACAGTTACCGTCGAGGTTCTTTTCGTAGAGTTTCGCGGCCTTCACCGCGGACGCGAGGAGTGAAGTCGCTGTCGTGTACGCGGGTGCGATTGGCTTGCGGCCGATCTCGCGGCGCGAAGGCGTGGCTGACGCAGTCGGAGTCAATGCAGATCCTGGCCTTGCCCGTGACGCGGTCAAGGTAGTCGAAATAGACTTGATCCGCGCCGGGGTCGCGGCCGATGCGATCTTCTTGGCAGTCGAAGAAGACGTGGTTGACGTAGTCGAGGCAGATGCGATCTTCGTGGCGGTCGAATATGCAATCGCTGCGTTCGCAGCAGATGCGATCTCTGTGGCGGGTGAGGGCGTGGTCGACGTAGTCGATGCAGACACGGGTGTCACCTCCGCGCGTAGCGCGGCCACCGTAGATCGGAGCGTTCCATAGCTGTTTATGAGGTAACGCATGGTACCAAAAGTGATCCACGTACCTTCACTCAGTTCAGCGTACGCCAGGCGATGAGCCGGCGGGTGGCTGACGTACTCGAGGGAGCTGGTCTGGCCGGTGCAGGCGCTGGTCTTCAAGGTTGATGGAGCCGGAGCGACCATGGTTCCAACGCTCGTTCTTTCCCACAGACGGCGCCAATTGACGAGGTTAGGGCTCGGCAAATCCCTGGGTTGAGTACCCCGGGTTGATTGAAGGAGAGGAAGATGAATGTTGGTGATCACGACGGCTAACAGGGGGCGATTTACCCAGGTTCAGGCTCCCGAGGATAACACCCTACTCCTGCTTGTCTGGTTATTGCTGATGAGCGTGGCTACAATGGCGAGATGGCAATCTCGCTAGGGTTTTACTGGCGGCTACGAGGTGGAGTTCGCTAGTTGCTTGCCTCCCCTAGACGAAGGACCCTCCCAGCCTTTATACGATAGGCTGGGTCTCGGGTGAACGGTGCCGATGGCACTTACAGGATGAACGACTCTGATGGCCTATCGCCGACTGTCTTTGGCCGCACGTCGTCCTCCTTGGGCCTTCCTTGGGCCCTCACCATAGGGTTGATGGACTTGGCGTGACCCAGGTATCACCACCGTGGGGTAGTCAAAGAGTAACCCCACGACAGTCGTGGTGCTATGCTCCACCTTATCCCATCTGCTGCTCTAAAATGCATGGATTTCTACTGGCTTACAACTACTGTCATGACTGAAGTATTCAGAGCTTGGTTTTCTGTGCAAAGTGGTGTTGCCCTTCTTGCAGTTCACAGTAATTGTCCTGCTGACTGTCAGCTTGATCTGGGAACGAAAACCACATGGTATTCTGCTTACAAGTACTGTATGATAGTTGTGAGCAACCGTGCTTTTATCAACATGAAATTGTTGCCACAGGTGAAGGACATACACTTGCAGTTGTGGCCACTGCACATATTTTCTCCTGAGGCCGAGTTTATTTTCAGTGCTGGCATCTTTATTCAGGTGATATTGAGGGCTGATTGTTATTGGTGGAACTGCACAAAGTATCAATGGCTCTATTTATCGTGGTGTGCTATACCAGATGTTACTTTATCTAGGCTGGCCATTTGTGAAGTGTGGCTACAGAACCATCAGGATATGATGCAAATGCAGACTTGGTTTTCTATGCAAATGAATATCACATGTTCAGTCCAGCCAAGTTTACTGTTTACTCATGGGTATCAACTTAGTATTCTGGCACCAACTATGTTCAGTTTTGCTAGGTGCAAAATGGACTGCATTCCCCATTACAGGACATCAAGGTGTGCCCTACAAGTTACAAGTTCAGAGTTGTTGATGCTTATTGTGACATTGGGCGGCCGACAAGGAACATTTCAAGGAGGGAGGCATACGTCAGTTTTGGATCGACACAAAGAGGTCCAACTGCCATGGGACCCCGGCGGTAGAATGGCAGCTTGGGGACAAGCTGAGCTTCAAGGAGTCTTTCAAGGAGGGAGGCATGCACTGAACTCTGATATTTGTTACCTCCATGACAAGGACTTTGACTTCCTCCACTCTCTGGACTCTAATGGCCTCAAGGTAATGCAAGTTCCATGGGATCCCGGCAGCTCAGAGCTCCTAGATTCTTCTACAACCACGGCTTGGGGTCAAGCCGTATTTCAAGGAGGGAGGGGTGTTAGGAACCTTCCACATACCATGGGCCGACGCTGTGGGCCGTGGCCCAACCACCATCACGCGAGGCTGCTGGGTTGCACAAGCTACAAGTATGCAGAGAGAACGAACAGAGAAGGCATCCAGAGGGATCACGGAACTGGCACTGGCGGCGGCTTCCTCTCCCATCTCGGCTCTCAACCATGTCTCCTTTCTTGCTTCTTCCTTTTGGCACCTTTGTGCTTGTATCAGACTTGTAATCGAACCAGAGAGCTACTCCCTTCCACCAATTTGAGCTATACAGAGAGAGGGATCAGTGCGTAGTTAACATGTTTTGTCGCAGGGACGTTGTGTGCATGTGTCGTCGATATAGTCTAGATTAATCTGCTGGATGTGCGTGCTTAATTTGGAGGACCGCCCGTTTCTTTGTTCCGAGACCGTCAGCAAGTTGACAAGTGACCCAGTTTTTAAAATTCGATTGCGTCGTTTCGTGGTAATTTAATAAGTTCCATGCACGGGTCTTTCGTCTCGTCCTCCTACTTAACAAGACGGGAGGCTCGCTGATGCCCAAGTCAATCTGGCAGGTTCACAGTAGAGCATACACTGACGCATGTGTGATTGATCGATCTACGTGCCAACTTGCACATGGCCTGACCAGTCACGCGCGCTGGACGATCGATCGATCCATCGAGACCACTGGCAGCGTGTATGCGTATGCGTATGTGTACGTCTTGGTCAATATATATTCCAAGTCTTAACCTGCTCCGGTCGTGGTAAAAAAAACTGGTCTTGTTCGGGTCTGCCAGCTAATCGATTCAACAAATAATCCATCTGGTGACTTGAGAACGAACGGTCTTTTGATTTGCGGTCGCGCTAGCTGTGCTTGCTTGAAGGGTTAACATGAGTCCTTTTTGATTCAGCGTGAGACTCGCTGAACGAACGACTGCTTTTGGTAGAGGTGAAAATAGATGAAGAATTAGCACTGCAAGTACCCGGGTACTTCGTCGGTAAATTGCGCTCACCTACCCTCGTTAAAATCCATCTACATGAGTCCTTTGATCTTTTTTTTTTGGTGGTTCACAACATTTACTTTAGCCGCGTTAACAAGATTTCTGACAAGCGAGCTGAGGCTAACATGGCACGATTGTGATGGTCAGGATGACAAATGTCATACGTGTTAAATTTTTGGGGTCTTTGTCAGCTTCTCTCTTCCTAAAAAAAATCCCATCGCAAGAGAAAGTGGAGCACAAGACACCGAGGTTTTGGCGGCGAGCAACAAGTCACGACCATCCAACGGCGGTGGTTTGCGGGTCAGCTGCCGCCACATCCTTCACAGTGGCCCAAGGAGCCTCCTCGGCGCGCAACGAATCGAGTGGAGCACAATAGCCGTGGAGCGGCATTGGTGGGATGAAGGTTGGGGAAGGACATATGGACATGAGCAGGCATCATGACACGATTGTGTCGTTGTCCGGAGCTTGTTCGTGTCCGCTCCTGGACCCTACCTTGTCGAAGATCCAACACCGTCCATCGCCGGAATCCCTATCCTCGTGACAAGATCCACGGTTGCGTCCTCGCATCGGAACATGCTGGGGTAGCCGATGTGGTTGAACACGTTGAGGCTCTCCGGCGGGGCCTCCAATCCCTGCTCACCGGCGTGGCCCGACCCTCCTCAGCATCCCGCTCGGCCAGCGCCACCCTGACCGGTGTGTGTCCTCAGCCATATCGTGAATTTTTTTTTTTTTGAGAAACACGGTACAATGAAGACACTCACATACACGCACGCACACTCGCCCCTACGAACATACACACGCACACCCTACCCCTATGAGCACCTCCGAAATACTGTGTCTGGCATATCTTGAGGTTGACGAAGTCACCACGGACGCCTCGCTGTTGACGGGCACGTCACATACCACTGAAAGAACATTGCCGGTTAAATCCTAGAATAATTCTAGGTAAATGCGAGCATCCATGTCAAGTTTAGGACTCAGTGGCGGACCTACGGGGTATGCCGTATATGCCATGGCATACCCTGCGGCCCAGCCATGCAAGTCTATACCCGTTTTAATCAACTGGTTGAATAATCAAGCTTCGGTACTCCTACTTCACAATTCGTTAATTACTGCGTTGGCTTTGGCCACTAGTCTACGTGCAAGATGTGGGTTTTAGTCTCGCCTGTAAGTCTGCAGGCTAGCTATGGCCATGCACCATGCATACCCGTAGCTTTTGATTGACTTGATTAGCGATTATCAGTCAGATGACTAATTACTTCAGTTTGAGTAACTCTACACTGCGTTTTAGTGCTGGTATATGTTCTAGCTCGTAGCATATTCAAGTTCTCGGTAGTCAAGCATATGATTATTTTATATTTTCCGTTGTAGCTTTTTATAACTTCTTTTTTCACATATTTTATTATTTATTTTAGTATAATCTGATTGCATTTATAATGTTGCCGGGATGATTATCTCGGGGTTGAATACTTTGGAAATTTTGGGTTGTACATGCAAAGGCGAAAATTTAGTTCAATATTAGAATGGACCGTCAACCTTGCAAGTGTCCAACAATTTAATATTTTGATTAGTGCAAAATCTCTTTTTATTTAATTATTTTTCATATTTTACAATTGTTCTTTTTTTATATTATAAGACAGTACCGTTGTCAGACAAACCAAAATTTTACTGCGGCATACCCGTTCCTAAAATTCTAGGTCCGCCACTGCTAGGACTTGAACCTGGATGGGCTGGTTCCACCACACGGAACCTAACCATCAGAGCACAACTCAGTTCGCGGCCATATCGTGATTTTGATCTAGTCCACACAGGAAAGAAACGTAAATAATGGGCTCCATTGATAATTTACAAAGAAAATCAAAACTTAGATACATCTAATGTTAGTCGTACCCGACCGTCACAGTAATGCCATGTAAGGTTGACAATGGATTCCACTTGTTAGATATCTTGTTACGATCAGCGCTTTTTTTAATTGAACCAACACAAAACCGTTGGTGTTTAAAAAAAATCATGAATCGATGTGGTTTTAAGCACAGATGTGGTTGCTTTTAGAATTTTCCTGTTAACCGAGTGAGATATACACTATTAAAAGCGTCATGCCATGTTGCTCTACTAATAAATACTCCCTCCATTCCATATTACTGGACTTCCAAATGGATGTATCTAGACACAAAATGAATCTAGGGACATCCATTTAGGAGTCAAGTAATATGAAACGGAGGGAGTAGTGCATACCGGCTAATGTACATTTTTCTCCAATGTCAATGCATATACTCCCTCCGTTCCATATTAGATGATTTTCAAATGGATGTATCTATATGTGAAATACATCTAGATACATCCATTTAGAAATCATCTAAAATGGAACGGAGGGAGTATATGTTAATTACAAGCATCGTACTCCCGGGTCAAATGCTGGTATCCTTAATTAATTGCATGACCCTAAACAATTTCGAGGAAGTTAGACCTGCAAGGTCGCGACGCGACCTTTCATACGCGTACGTAGATCGACGACTTACGTGGATGGTCGCCTGGAACTTTCATACACGAGTCGCCAATTTTACGACGAAACGATCCTAAACACTGTACTACGTCATGCACGGAGCCCGTCAAAACCGCTAATCCTAAAACACCGTACAGCCGCTGGTGTAATGTCAAATGGAGCAGAATGGTTAGTTTAAAAAAATGTCAAAGGGAGCAGAACCAGTGTAGTCGGTCTGCAACGGTTTGGACTTTGGAGAAGCCATTGATGAAGACCCTTGATTGCGATTGTGGCAGGTATAAGCACACACATGCATGCATGGACTGGTCAATCCATGGGGAGTTTGTGTGCAGCAAATCCTTGATTTGGCCCAAGTAAACATTCTTAAAGATGCAAGTCGGCAGTCATACACATTATTTTTCAGCTAACTACTCACAGGTATAAGATTAAAAATCGACACTTTTGTATCTACACAAATCTGGTCGAACCGTAGTCAATTGTGACTAAACAAGAAATTGTTATTTCTCGCTCGTTTTCAGCTGAGCAAAACCCTTTCCTCCTCTCTCAGGATGGTATGCATCTAGTCAGTCATTTAAGTTTATGCGGACGGAGGGAGTATATCAGTTCTAGTAATAAATAAGACGTCTGAATTTAGTCGAAATTTTAAATCTTACTAAGTTTGATCAAATATTTCTCGAAAAAAAGTTTGATCAAATATATATAAGAAAATACCACATATAAAATATTAAATAAATAATGAAAATATATTTTATTGTGATTCTATTGATAGTGATTTGATATCTTAAGTGTTCATGTTTTTATCTTTAACATTCGTCAAACTTAGATGTCTTTAACTTTTTACCAAATTTATTATACGTCTTATTCATTAGAACGAGAGTATTAGACTATGTTATTACCTCTATAATAGGAATTATCATAGGTTTGATACCCCCTCTGTTCTTGTGATTAGGACAATTTTTTTGCGTCTTTTACGAAAAAGAAGGACAAACGGTCCGTCGTAGATGGTGACTTCCCAAAGTTAACTTTCTAAAATCCTAGAGTAGTTATGCATGGACACTGGTCAATCAATGGGGAGTTTGTGTGCGGAAAATCCTTGATTTGCCCCAAATAAACATTAAGATGCAAGTCGGTAGTCATATACATTATTTTTCAGCTTACTACTCATAGGTGTAAGACTAAAAATCAACACTTTTGTATCTACACAAATCTGGTCGAACCGTAGTCAAATGCGACTAAAATAGAAATTTTTATTTCTCACTTGTTTTCCGATGAGCAAAACCCTTGAGCAAAACCCTTTCCTCCTCTCTCAGGGACCAGGATGGTATGCATCTAGTCAATCATTTAAGTTTATCCGGGCGGAGGTGATAACTCAGCTGTCTGCAAAGATGATAATTTGTGGTTAATTTTGATGATTTGTAGCAAAGAGAACGAGTATGTGTGTAAAATTATAGACAAACCGTAGGAGTCTTACAAACAATTTTGTTATTGTATGAATTATGTCTTTTTAGATGGGTGGATCCTGTTATCCGCCTTAATCTGATGGTTTGTTTTTTCTTTTGGCATTGGACATGTTGTCACGTTATCCTCCTTTAGTGGAGCTCGGCTGCCACTAGAGACGTATGTGAAAAATGCACATGTGAGGGCCATCAACACGCAAAATTATCAAATTCGTGGTAAACATAGAAAACCCATGCACCCGAAACATATGGGAACACACAAGAACAAGATTTGAACTAATTTGAGGGGGAAATATCATAAAGCTCGATTTTTTTTACAAAAATATCTTGCTATTGTAAATAATGTAAACTAAACGTTCCCAATGTTGTTCGAATTTCAATTTATTTAAAAACATTTCTAATAAATGTATGTATCTCTAGACACACTGGAGCCAATAATTTTCGGAAATATTATTTTGGATTTTTGCCATTTTCCTGAATCTTTCGTTTACGAGAGACCAAAGGTAAACGTAAGGGGACAAAAAGAAAACGTTGGGTGAGAGACCAAAGCTAGACTGCTTTTAAACGTAAGGGGACAAAAGGAAAACTTTGGGTGTGTGTTTTTTCTTGACAGTAACACGGGCGTGTTTGTCGACCACTCGCGCGTGTTAGCCAAGAGGAGAGCCCATGGTCCTGGGTATTCATACCGGCATCCAATCCATTATTATTTTTTACAGACAAAAAAGGGAATGAATTCACATCATCAATATATACTAGCAAACATGCCCGTGCGTTGCAACGGGAGAAAAAAATCAACTTAGATACAAAACCGATATATTGGTCGGATCCGTTAATTTTTTGATCGACAGTAGAAAACTTGTTTGATTTTCCTTTTAGTATTTATTCTTGCATGATTTTTTCTTAGAAAAATATGAATCCCCCTATTTGGGATTGTTTGAGTGACTCGACTCCTATTTTTATAGGTGCCTTTGGCTTATCAACCGGGCAATAGGAATCCATGTCGAACACTTCAGTTCGATCGAAGGAAACGACGGACGAACGGACGAAGAAGGCCGCGACATACGAAACCAAACAATGAAAACCTTGCTCCCTTTATTATTAGATATAAATATGGAAAAATACCCATCGGTTGCTACTGACTAATTTTATTTTGACATGGCGTCATCTCATGTAGTAATTGCCGTGTAGAATACTCGATTCTAAAATTGATTAATCCGCATAAGCTTAGTCTCGGTTTGCCCTTTCTCTGTTCTCTCCTTCAACAGAGCACGAGCGGCGACTTGTCTCCTTATAGCAAGTCCAAGTAAAACGGCAAAATCATCTCTCTATATGTTCATTTGGAGAACTCTTCATGAAAATAGTCACTTTTGGTTTGCATCGAAATTTCATTGGAATCTCTAATTTTCACTCCCTATATTTGACGTACCTATATTTTATTAATTTCTTGTAACTACCAAATCGACGTAATAGTCTGACCTAAAACTTTTTTTTTAAATTATCTCCAAATCTCTATATTGGTATTGTACAAGTTTGCAAAATGGAAGTAACTACAATATATAAGTAATGAATTTGAAATTTCTCAACAATTTGGAATATATTGCAGATGTATTCTTTTACAACTTCCACTAACCATTTCATAATATAATAACTATAATAATGAGTTTTTTACCGAAGTGTTTCAAGAATTATAAGAAAATATTCAGCAGCAATACATGTCCATGTACGGATTTTCTTTCTAAAAAAGGAGACCCACGCCTCCATGTACGGATCTGTATGCAGTACGCTGATAGTACACTGTACAGATCAAGAGAGAGAGGCTCCAAGAAAAAAAATGTGAAATAGTAGTGGTACCAAACTCCCTAGATCTAGCAACCAATTAGCTATCAACTATCGATTAGTTAATCGATCGCTGCAGCGGCTCGCGGCCAGGAGGCGGCCAGCCGTAGGAGCTAGCTGCGGGTCATGGAGGAGGCCGGTCCCAGCGGCCGTCTAGTATCAAGAGTGGATTAAGGCGCGACTCCCGTCGCCATGCGTGGCCGCCACGGGGGGCGGCTTCTCGCCGGACCATAGGAGTACGGGAGGGCGGCTGCCATGCGCGTCTCTTTCCTTATACTTGTGTGGCCATCCTCTTGGGCCTCCCTGCTGGATACTGCCGTCGTTACGTGCCTGCCTGGCCCGTTTTGTCGTGAGACGTCGACTACAAAATCCGGCCGCGACTGAGCGCGTTGCGGAATAAATAGAAGAGATAACGATTCATGTTTGTAATGGCAGTGGTGGGTAATTTTGTTCAATTCTAAGGGTAATTTTAATGTTGGACGAAAATTTTGGGAGAAGCAACTCTTACTTTATTATTAGGTAAAGATATAAACCCGTTTATACGTAATTAAACCCAAAGCTAGGTCGATGGTGTTCATACACCACACGGACACGGTCGTGAGTAGTATCGCGACACGTGCTACGTGCGAGTCTGCCACGCTAGCTCGAATATATGTTCAACGGTCTACTCGATCGTCTCCTAAAGCACAGTATGTGCTAGCTAGCCAGTCTGGTCCGGCGGCGGCGTACGTTCTTCCAAGTCCAGGTCCGGCCGCTCGCAGTGTTGTGCTAGTCTGAAGGTTCGGTGTTCTTCTTCCAACTCTCAAAGCGTCTCCCTCCTAGCTACACAGTAGTTTGATTCGCGAAATGACCTGGCTGTTTCGCAGGTAAATTGCCCGCGGCTGCTCGCGCATTTCACCGCTAGCTGCTTGCTGGCTAGAGATGATCACTCTCGGTTAATTTCTTTCTGTATTTTCGACGATCACAAGCTAAAGATTACTCTCTAGCTAGTACGTCGTTACGTACGTACGTACCGTCGTTCTCTCTCTCTGTCAACGACCAGCAGCTGCCTAGCATGGCGGTTGGGCCAACCTCCAGCGAAGTGGGCCGGACCAAGAGGGCAAGGCGGGTGCCCGGTTTGCTTCCAGGCCAGGATTGGGTCCGGTAAGACCTTGTAACGCGAGAGAGAGTACGGAGTGCTATTTAAGGCTACCAGCAGAGAGCGATGAACTTGTGAAGAAAGTAATAGGAAGAACTGCAGTGCCGTGGTATAGTAGTTAGGTTGGATCTCAGATGAGATCGGCTTGAACTCGCCAATTGTACTACTCAATTCCCTTATCAGTGAATCCCATATCATCTGGTACCTTACAAGTGATATCAGAGCCACTACGATCCACAGATCTGTAGTTTCCTAGCCATACCCACGACACCCGTTTCGCGGCGCAACAAAGAGCGGCAATCATGGAGAATTTGTCACCGGAGTCCCGTGCCCTCTACGATCTCCTCAAGGCCGACACCGTGGAGATCTACGAGCGCAAGTTCCTCGATTACAAGAAGGAGATCCTGGACGCCTATGGAAACGGCCGAATCGACCGTCCCTCCCGGGCATGGCCCGGGACTGTTTTAAGGTTCGCGCGGTACAGGAACGCGAACCAGCCCAGGCAAGCAAACATGCGAAAAACTCCTCTCCATAGGCTGCACGGGCTTGATGTGGGCTACCAAACACGCCCTTCATGGTTCACTTCAGCCGGGAGAGGAGAGTGAACCGGACGACACAACACATGCGGGCAACCGGCAAGATCGATCGCGGGTTGAGCTATCTAGCTAGCTAGCTAAGCCTGGGCATCGATCAGGGACATAAATTATTTTACTAACGACTAGGCGATTTAATTAGCTCGTGCATCTTGGGAGCTCCTATACTCCGCGGTGCGCAGAGCGAGCGTGGCGATGCACGCACGCGAGTCATGTGGGCCGGGGCCCATTATCATCTTCATCGTCGTCCTCTTCTTCGTCACCTTCTTCTTCTTCATCTCGTCGATCCGCCCTCCGCCGCCAGCCGAACCGCCTGCTCCCGCTCCCCCGCTCGGCGCCGCTGCCGCGCCGCCTCTGCGCCCTGCCCTGCTCGAGCCGCCGCCTCCGCCCGGCTGGCCATCCCTCTAAAGCCCCCCGCACCCCGAACCCTAAGCTAACTCAGGCGAGCACCCTAACCCTAACTCCGGCGAGCTCCAGCACCCAACCCCCCATCCCCAAGTTAAGGTTTTCTTCGTCACCTCCACCTGCGTCGTCGCGGCGAGCCGCGTCGTCGCCGGCTAGGGTGAGGTCCATTCCTCGCCTGGCCGGCGACGTCGCAGCCAGTCGCGTCGTACTCGTCGGTGGCGAGTGTTAGAGTATATATTTGTATATTATAGTTTCCCATGTGTTGGGGGGTTTCCTGTATATTTGCACATGTACATGTACTATATATTGTGGCCTTTGGCCCCCTGGTAATACAAGCATCTATTACCCTAACATGGTATCAGAGACGTAGGGTTTTTCTTTTTTCTCCTCGCAGCCGCAGCCGCCGCCCGCCTCGGCATCCCGCCGCCGCGCCCGGTCGCCGCCGCCGCCTCTTCCTCGTCGCCAGCTCTTCCTCTCTACCCGTGCTCGCACGCATCACGCATCTCGCCGCCCCACCCGACCCCGCCGCCGCCGCCCCACCCGACCCCGCCGCCCCGACTCCGCCGCCCCGCTCCGTGGCCGCCGCCTCCTCCCCGTCCGCGGCTTCCCGCACCTCGCGCCGCCCTCCCGCATCTCGCCGCCGTCCGCCGCCTCCTCCCCGTCCGCGGCCTCCCGCATCTCGCCGCCGTCCGCCGCCTCACCCGACCCCGCCACCCCGACTCCGCTGCCCCGCTCCGTGGCCCCGCTCCGTGGCCGCCGCCTCCTCCCCGTCCGCGGCCTCCCGCACCTCGCGCCGGCCTCCCGCATCTCGCCGTCGTCCGCTGCCTCCTCCCCGTCCGCGGCCTCCCGCACCTCGCGCCGGCCTCCCGCATCTCGCCGCCGTCCGCCGCCTCGTCGTCCCGGCCGTCGCCGGCCTCCCGCATCTTGTCTGCCCCGCCGTCCGCCGCCCTGCCGTCCGCTGCCCCGCCGTCCGTTCGGCTGCTGCGTACGATTTGATCTCGATCTGTTCTGCAAAAAAAAAACCAGGTACAATGTCTTCCTCGTCGGGCTATGTTGCGATTCCTCGCTGCCCGGTGATTTTTGATGGCGCGAATTATCCTGATTTCGCTGCCTTCATGCGCGTCCACATGCGCGGTCTTCGTCTTTGGGGTGTGCTTTCTGGCGAGGTCTCCTGTCCGCCGCGCCCCGTTGCTCCTCTGGCACCCATTGCGCCGCCGCCTGTTACCCTTGCTCCCGATGCTACTCAGGAGGTCAAGGATGCAGCCCAGAGTGCTTATGATACTGCTCTGACTGATTATGACCGGGAGGTCAAGGAGCATTCTACTACTGTTGCGACGTACCGGCTGGATCTGTCTGACTACGCTCAGTGGATAGATGAGGATGCTCGTGCTGCTGCTGTCCTTACTTCCAGTGTTCTGCCTCAGTATGCTGCTGAGTTCATGGGTCTTCCCACTGCTGCTGCTCAGTGGACTTTTCTTCGTCAGCGCTATCAGCCGTCTGGCGATGCTCTTTACCTGTCCGTGGTTCGTCAGGAGCATGATCTTCAGCAGGGTGATTCCACTATTGATGACTTCTACACTCAGAGTGCTGCTATATGGCGTCAGCTTGATTCTCTTCGTACTGCTGTGTGTGGCACCTGTCCCTGCTGTCTGACTGTGCGCGCGGATCTGGAGTTTCAACGCGTCTATGAGTTCTTGTCGCGGCTCCGCAAGGAGTTTGAGCCGCGCCGTGCCCAGCTGCTTGCCCGTGGTCGTGTTCCGCTCTCTGAGGTACTAGCTGAGCTTCGGGCTGAGGAGACTCGTCTTCGTGGTGCTGGTCTTCTTGAGGTTCCCTCTGTACTTGCTACTCGTGGTCCTCCTGTGCCGTCTGCTCGTGGTCCTTCTGTGCCGCCAGCCTCGTTGCGGTCTCCTGGTCCGCCGATACTCTCTCCTCCTCCGGCCCAGGGTCAGAGTCAGCCTCAGCAGCCCCGTGCACCTCCTCGTCCTCCCTGCGCCTACTGTAACAGGCCTGGTCATGATATCTCGAGCTGCTGGAAGAGGGATCCCAGCTTACGTCAGCAGTACCATGCTCGTAGGCAGGCTGGTTCTTCAGGATCTTCTGCTGTTGCCCAGGCTGGATTGTCAGGATCTTCTGCTGCTGCACTGTCTGATCAGGACATTATCCGAGGTCTTCGTAGTCTGCTCGCTGCTACAGGCTCTTCCTCGACGGGTACTGCTGGTTCTGTGCCTAGCTCTTCTGGCACCCGTGGTATCTGGATTCTGGAGCTTCTTTTCATATGACTTCTGCGTCTTCTATTCTTTCTGCTCTTCGCTCTTTTATTTCTCCTGTCCGTGTTATCACGGCTGATGGTACCTCTCTTCCTGTTTCTAGTCGAGGCACCCTTTCTACTTCCTCTTTCTCTGTTCCTGATGTTTCTCATGTTCCTAGTCTTAAGATGAACCTGTTTTCTGCTAGTCAGCTTACTAATTCTGGTTGTCGCGTCATTCTTGACGCTGATTCTTGTGCTGTTCAGGACCGTCGTACACAGGACCTGGTTGGAACTGGCCCTCGCAGCCTTGAGTCCCCGGGGCTATGGGAGTTAGACTGGCTTCGCGTTCCTTCCGCTGACACTTCATCAGCCAGTCCTCCTGCGATTGCTGCTTCTGTCACTGGCTCTTTTCAGCAGTGGCATCATCGGCTGGGTCATCTTTGTGGCTCCCGTTTATCGTCATTAGTTCGTCGTGGTCTTCTGGGGTCTGTCTCAGGAGATGTGTCTTTACATTCGTGTCAGGGTTGTAGGTTAGGCAAACAGATTCAGCTTCCCTATCCTACTAGTGCGTCTGTATCTCAGCAACCTTTTGATTTAGTTCATTCAGATGTTTGGGGTCCGGCACCCTTTGCTTCTAAAGGGGGCCATCGATACTATATTTTGTTCATTGATGATTTTTCACGGTACACCTGGTTGTTTTTTATGCGCTCTCGCAGTGAGGTGCTTTCTATTTATCAGCGCTTTGTGGCCATGGTTCGTACTCAGTATTCCACTTCTATTCGTGTGTTTCGTGCTGATTCTGCAGGAGAGTATATCTCCCAGCACCTGCGTGGTGTCCTTGCTGAGCAGGGCACCCTTGCCCAGTTTTCGTGTCCCGGCGCCCATGCTCAAAATGGTGTCGCCGAGCGTAAGCATCGTCATATTCTTGAGACTACTCGTGCTATGATGATTGCTTCCTCTCTTCCGCCGCATTTCTGGGCTGAGGCTGTTGCTACGTCGACTTACCTCATTAACATTCAGCCTTCTGCTGCTCTTCACGGTGGCATTCCGCTCGAGCGTCTCTCTGGTAGCTCTCCAGACTACTCGACTCTTCGTTTATTTGGTTGTGTTTGCTATGTCCTTCTCCCTCCTCACGAACGCACCAAACTGACTGCTCAGTCTGTTCAGTGTGTCTTTCTTGGATACAGTGATGAGCATAAAGGCTATCGCTGCTGGGACCCTGTTGGTCGTCGGATGCGCATCTCTCGTGATGTTACGTTTGATGAGACGCGTTCCTTCTATCCTCCCCCCACCTCTGGTACTTACCCGGTGGATGATATCTCTTTTCTTCTCTTTCCTGACACACCTCCTACTGTCCCTTCTCCTCCACCTCTTCCTTCTGATGCGCCCCCTTCATTGGTGCCATCATCTCCTCCGTCTAGTTCTCCTAGTTCTCCTCGTTCTCCGGCTTCGGATTCTTCCTCTTCTGATGAGTTGTCGGCCCCCTGGTAAGACAAGCATCTATTACCCTAACAGCGAGTACTTGCTGGTGCCACCGTCCCCATCAGCGAGTTCCGGTCGTCTTCCTCCTTTGACGAAGACGAAGGCGAAGAAGACAGCGTCTGGGCCCAGCCCATCTAGGGGTACGTGGAGCTTTGCACGCTCTGCGGTACACGGAGTATAGGGATTGCCGTGCATCTTTCCCTCGGTGAATTCACATGGCCTTTTTGGACGTGGCATTGTAGGCAGGGCCCATTGTTCATTCGAATTGGAGGCTTTGCTCCAGTTTGGGGGTTCGGCCTGTAGCGATCAGCCAAAGGGCCACGAGCCCACGATTTCAGGACACCGAGGAATCGGATCTCTTTTCTGTTTCGTGATTACCACGAGAAATCCATCGAAGCCATGTGTGCACTCTGAAACCAACATTTTGGCCTCCTCCTTTGACTCGTAGGATTTTCTAAGAAATCTTGTAGGATTTGGAGCCCGTTGCTTTTTTTTCCTTTTCAATGTGCTTGATTTTTTCCTTTTCAATGTGTTTGATTCGCAGAATCGTAACCTATAGGAAATATTCTCAGAGAATATGTAGTGTATTTTTACACGAAAATTAACATGAGCTTATACCTCATGGAAAAATAGTTTGGCTTATTCCTATGCCTATAGAATTACACGGGACATGACAACTCAATCCTACACAATTCCTATTCATCTATTTTTCCTACTCTGGCTTTACCTCCGCCACTGCTCCTGCTTCCACTTTTTTCCCACGGAAGCTCGCACACCCGGCCGTGACTCGGATTGTGATCGTAGATCTGATGTATATATACTCCTTCTTGTGCGTATACACACGGCCAATATCGCTCTCATCCCCAAAAAGCAAGATGCCCTCCTCAACCCTGGATCATAGACCCATCAGCTTGATGCACAAATTTGCAAACATTTTTGGGAAGTTAATGGCCTCTCGTTTTGTCCCTGAGCTTAGCAACCTTGTCAGCAAAGTGTCTTTATAAAAAAAGAGATCTATTCATGACAATTCATTTTTGTTCTAGGGGTAATCAAGGAAGCTCATGCAAAGTTTAATTTCTAGACTAGTACATTTTTGGCATTATTTCAGCCATCTCCTACCGAGCGGCGCGAACGCGCACAAGTTTACTTTCTACGCAAATGACGCAACCCCCCTGTTCGTAAACCCAATCAAGTCTTGAGTGGAGGCAGTATTCCAGTTATTGTAGTTCTTTGGGCAGTCGTCTGGTCTTCAAATAAACATGTACAGTATATGTGGAAAAAGATATCCATACCGCAAAAGTCTTGAGTGTGGCTCGATTCGCAGCCGGACAAGAGCGTCGTGTTCCTCTGCTTTGGAAGCAGCTCAAGGAGGTAGCCGTTGGCCTAGAGAGGTCCCGGCAGCGGTTCCTGTGGTCCGTGCGCACACCGCGACAGGAAGAAATACTTGGAGGCGCTGATGCCGGAGGGTTTCCTTGAGCGGACCAAGGACATGGGCCTCGTTGTCACGTCATGCACTACGGGAAATCCACAAAACGCCGACGGCCGGTACATACGCCGACGGCCAAATGTCGGGGCCGTCGGCGTAGACCCCGACCAGGCCAACCGAGATCTTTTTTTTCTTTTTTAGCTACGCCGACGGCATTGCCGTCGGCCTAGAGATTTTGGCCGTCGGCGTAGATTTTGCCGTCGGCGTATATTTTTTCAATTTTCTACATTTGATATGCCGACGGCAGCCGTCGGCGTATACTTTTTCAAATTTTTACATTTAATATGAAATAATTCATATCTTTAAATCCGTAAATCGAAATTTAACAAATTAAATGTCTAAATCGATTAGAAAAATGAGAGGAATCCAAATATGACATCCATAAAATCTTTTTCACCGTGCACATGACATTTTGTAACATATATTTGTTACTTGCTTAATTAAAAAGTATTTTTTTACACTTAAAAAATGGAAAATGATATTTATAAAAATAATTTGGAATTTGTTTTTGGCAACAATGATGATATGGATGTCATATTTGAATTCCTCTCATTTTTCTAATTGACATAGACATTTTTTTATTTCGATTAACGGAATTAAAGATATGAATTATTCCATATTAAATGTAAAAAGGAAATAAAAGTAAAAATAATTTCATTTTTTCATTTATTAAAAATATATACTATTTTACAATCATTGTTACTTATTCAAATGAATTTTCTAAATTTAAACAATGAAAAAGTGTAACATCCTAAATCAGGGGTTAACATGATTGATATGATATAAGTATCAGTAAGTTCTCATTTCTCATTTGGAAGCTAACAATGAAGAAACTCAAAGGTTAAGCGTGCTTGGGCCGGAGCAATTTGAGGATGGGTGACCGAACGGGAACTTTGACCAGCGTAAGTACTTTGACCTATGATTAAATGTGTAATTAGAGATTTAGTATGTAGCTGAGTTAGAAATTTCGAAATAGAAAAAAGTTTAAAAAAAATTCAAAAAATTCAAAAAAAAATAAAAAAATTGCATTCATACGCCGACGGCGTACGCCGACGGGCCGATACGCCGACGGCTGCCGTCGGCGTATATATACGCCGACGGCAAACGAGCATACGCCGACGGCTTCCAGCCGTCGGCGTATTGTGCGTTTCCCGTAGTGATGGGTGCCTCAGGTTCGCGCGACCGGCGCATTCGTGACCCACTGCGGGCGGAACTCGGTGCTGGAGGCCATCGCCGCGGGCGTCCCGATGTTGTGTTGGCCGCTGGAAGCACAGCAGAAGATGAACAAGGTGTGCATGACGGAGGGCATGGGCGTCGCGATGGCTACATGACAGACTTTGTGAAGGCGGACGAGGTGGAGGCCAGGGTGAGGATGATGATAGAGGGTGAGAAAGGGAGTGTCAGATCCCAGAGATGGAATCGAACAAGAATGCTTCCGATGCGGACACCCCTCTATGAATTAGGGAAATTCATTTGAATCTTGCACTAAAACATGTAAAGAGAAATGCTAAAACATCTTATATTTTGATACGGAGTGAGTAGATCCTAAGATGCAAAACTAAAGAGGGATAACTAGGGTTCATAACATATATTCTCGATAGCAGAGAAAAAAACCTATCACTACTAGAAGCCAGACCCCCCTCCCGCTCGACGCCGGCCACCATGGCCGCCGGCGGCAAGGGAGAGAGAGGCCGGCGAGGGGATCAGATGGGAGAGCGCTCAAGAAGAGCAAGTCGCCACAGGGGCAAGTCTATCCCGATACTTTTTCGTCTCCGTCTTCTTTGCAACAAGCTGTGAAGTTCTGCTTTGGCGATGAATTATTTTCCACGAGTTTAATATGTAACTTTGACCACAAATATATGTACCAAACTATATGGATTGAGAATATATGAATACCATCGTTGCATTTTGTCGATTGAAGGAGCCTTGCTCCCGACTTCATTTCATAGAGAAAAATTCTATCACGCTCATCAGCTCAACTACTAGACCAGAAACCTGGCACACCCCCACACACTTTTACCTAAGCTCAAACCTTACACAAAACAAACTAGACCAGAATTATGACATCAATACCATCTCCAAAGTACAGCATTTGTTCCTCCTTTTTTACCGGATCATCTCTTAACACATTTTGATTAAAGAGAACAACCAAAGTTCTTGCATAAATTCAGTACCTCAACTACTCAGCCTTCTATTCGTAACGTCAGCGGTGCCCAGCCTCTTCGCTTGCTGAAGATTTCAGCTGCTACTCCCAGTAGCGCTTTTGATCCTCTGTGTCGTAATTCTCGCCATCCTCGAATCTGTATATCAGCCAAGAAATTCAACCAATGGGTTGTTTTTAACTATAACACAACTAGGATCATAAGAAAACATCTTATCAAAACAAGCTTTATTGCGAGTTTTCCAAATATACCACATTACTATAGCTGCACCCTGATATCTACAAGTATACAATACAAATTCGTCATCGCACAATTTCTCAGAAGTAGATACAATTTTTCCTACCCCACAGGTAAAAATAGAAGAATATTCCTCTACTTTGTTTTTTGCACTCCCAAAACAATACAGCTCACTTTTATTGTTGTGTTTGTGTCGAATATTATGTACGAGTTGGGTTATTTTAGGACTTGGAGTTGTATTAGGTGTGGATAGGTACGAGTAGTATTGGAGTCGAACTCTTGTAGCCTAGGCCTCCTATATAATGAGGGGGGTACCACCCGTTGTAACCTATGGCGACTTGATAGCAGTAGACACGCAAGGGAAGCCGACGGCTTGTGCTAACCAAGGCGGCCGGTGCAGCGGTATCAATGGGGAGGAGCGCACATAATCATGACCTGCAGAGTAGGCAAATCATGGCCGAACTACGTTGACAAATCTCGGTGTCGTCATCGTGCTGTGATTGCTTCGTCGTCGGTAGATCGACTGTGCGCCTACGATCGTAACATGAAAGTTAATCTTCAAACCAGACAATTGTTAAAAAATACAGAGAATATTCTTTAGATTCCTAGCACTTTCCAAGTCATCTTTAAACAGAAAAATAGTATCATCTGCGTACTGTAAGATGCTTACCCCATCCTCTACTAGATTATCTACCAGACTATCAATTAAACCATTATCTACCGCTATCTGGATAAGAATGTGCAGCACATCTATGGCAATATTAAAAAGAATGGGGGATAAGGGGTCCCCTTGCCTAAGACCCTTCCTACATTCAAAAAAGGTACCTATACAGTCGTTAGCTAAAACTGCCACTTTACCATGCATCACAGAATTCATTACTAACTCTATGAATTTCACTAGGAACCCTTTTTGCATCATGACTTCGTGTAAAAAACTCCAATTATTAATAACTTTTGTGAAGATCTTAAAAATAACATTCAATAGACAAATCGGCCGATATTGCTGAATAGTCTTGGCATCGTTACTTTTTGGAAGAAGGGTAAGAAGACAATAATTAAATCTTGAAATGTCCAAGTCCCCATTATACCAATCTTGGAAAAGCTGAAACAAATCTTTACTAAACATTGGCCAAAAAACTTGATAAAACTCAATAGGTATGCCATCAGGCCCTGGCGCCTTGTTCTTCCTCATTTGGAAGACAGCGGTTTTTACCTCTTCCAGGGAAAATTCTTTACTGAGTTTCTCCCTGTCCTCCTCATCCAGTACATTAAGGCATTGCTATATTAATACTAACATTACCAACATTGTCATTAGGGCCAAACAGATTCTTATAGAAGTTAGTTGCGTGCTCTAGAATCTCTACATCACCTTCAATTATCTCCTCATCCTGTTGCAAGGAAACTATCCTATTTTTTCTCCTCCTTCTAATATTAGGTATGCTTGTAGACAACACTTTATCCGACAAGTATGCAAAATTTCATTAGGAAATTACTTTTATTCTGGACTACAGCTGTTCAGAACATAATAAGCATTGAGAAGTTACCTGTGGCCAATGATGAAAAGCCTGATGCAAGAGATGTTCCGACCGGTGGCATGGAAGCAGCCCCTGTCCTCCTAGCAGGTAGGGGAGGGAGGGGCAGCTCCGAGCGGAGCATGCCGAGAGCTTTTCTGATGGACGGCCTCAGACTCTGGTCACGCTGTGAGCAAAGAAGTCCGACCAGCAACATTTGCTGCATTTCATGAACCTCAAAAAGACCTCCGAGCTGTTTATCAGCAGCCTCAATCAAATTTCCACTTGAATAGAAATCCCATACCCAGTCAGCCAGAGACACAGGCTCCTGTCGGTTCGATAAAAGATGGTTTTCTTCCGGTAGCCACCTCTAGCAAGACGACACCAAAACTGTATACATCTGATTCGGTGCCAGTTTTTCCGCTAAGACAGTTTGGGTCCGTGTACCCTACTGTCCTTGCGAAGTTGGTATCAAGTTCGCGGTTCCCAGGTTGCAGAATCCGGGCCAGGCCGAAGTCACCGAGTTTACAATTGAATGACCAATCCAGCATCACGTTGCTCGGCTTGATGTCTCTGTGCAGGACAACCTTCTCGCACTCCTCGTGGAGGTACAGTAGCGCTGCACCGAGCCCACATACTATCTGTCTTCTGGCTGACCATGGAAGCACGGAGTTGTTTTGACTGTGCAGGTGTCTGTCCAAACTTACATTTGGCATGAGCTCATAGACCAAAAGGAGGCATCCGCGGACATGGCACCAACCAAGTAGTGGTACGAGGTTCCTATGACGCAGGTTGCTGATGATGTTTACTTCCGCAGCGTACTCTCTTAAACCCTGTCTAGAGCGTTGAATCTTCAGCTTGTCGAGGAATCCACGGTAGACAGAGCCAAATCCACCTTATCCCAGTTTATTGTCGTCGGAGAAATTGGCTGTTGCCTTGGCCAAGTCTGTGTAACTAAATCTTCTAGGCCCTTTCCCTCTGTCAAAGTCCACGTTCATCGCGTGATCAGCGTCGACCTCTTCCAGCTCTTGATCCCTTAATAAGAGCAGCGATGGCTAGCAACAGTAGCACCGAGGAAACACCAAGTCCTACTGAGAGTCCAACTAGCAATCCTTGCTGAGGCGTAGGTCCTGAAAGGAATAGCGAAGACACAAGATTAGCAGCGTGTCATTTATTTTACTACTCTATTTGTGTTGCAACTTGAAACCAAAATACGCTTTATATCTTCACGCTATCACATATATGTGAGCCATGCCTGCTACTTACATAAGATTTAGTTATTTAAATATTTAATCATGAGGTCAGATATGTAATTTATATCTTGCTTTCAAGTTCTATTAGGCAGTCAAGTGGCATGGCCTGGGCAGATGATTTCAGTTGTTAAAGAGTGGTGTAATCAATAACAGACATCATATAAAAAAAGGTTGGAATGCAGAGCAAGATATTTTCGTGGTTTTTTTTTTTTGATAAAGGGCTTATATTACTTATAAAAAGTATTACACCCGGCCTCTGCATAACTAGATGCACACAGCCGACAATTCATCATCCAACCACGAACGAAAAAACATAGCCAGATTACAAATCAAAAGATCATGCCAATCGACTATGGTGATGGGCCGCCAATCCGAAGATCCCTATGCCACCCATGTTGTGTAAAAATATCCCTCGCCGTGGTCTCCAGTTGCGCAGAAACCTTCATAAAAAGGTCGCGAAACTCCACGCGTTGTAATATGGACCACGAACGGAGCAAACCTGTGCACCGGTAGATTACCTGCATAAAAGAGACATTTTTATCATTAAACACCTTGTCATTTCTACTCAGCCATAGCGACCATAAAACGGCTATCGCGCCCACCCGAATAACCGTTCTAAATTTATCATCTATACCATGTAGCCAGTTGCCAAATATATTTGCAACGGAACGTGGTGGATATAAATTCGAAGCAACTTGGATGGTAGACCAAATAGATCGTGCAACCTTGCAATCGAAGAAAAGGTGTTTAATAGTCTCATCATGTAGACAAAAAACACACTTTGTACTTCCATGCCAATTGCGCTTGACAAGGTTATCTTTGGTTAGGATCACTCCTCGACGAGCATACCACGCGAAAATCTTAGTTTTTAGTGGCATTTTCATCTTCCAAAGTTTTTTATGACTATCAACTGGCATATTCGATTGGATCAAAGCTTTATACATAGAATCTACCGAGAATTTACCATTCTGAAGTAGACTCCAACGAAATACATCTGGTCCAGGCTCTAGGTTAACCGCGGCCAAACGCCCCAAGAGGGAATTCCACATAGCCAACCTGGTACCAAGTAGATCTCGCCTGAACGTCACATTTGGAGGCGATGATTGCATAACCGAAGCTAGCGTAACCTCTTTGTGACGAACAATGTTATATAAAGCAGGATACTGATCCCTTAGAGAGGTATGGCCTAACCAAATGTCCTCCCAAAATCTGATCTGTGATCCATCTTTGATAGCAAATTCCCCAAAGCGGAAGAAAGACGTTTTCGCCGCCATGAGACCAGCCCAAAAATGTGAGTCACCTGGTCTCCAAACCATCTGTGACAATGTTTTTGTACCGATGTATTTGCGCTTTAACATTGTTTGCCATACCCCTTCTTCCGAGAGAAGCTTGAACAGCCATTTTCCTAGAAGGGCCATGTTTTTAATCTGTAGATCGTGGATACCAAGTCCACCTTGATCCTTAGGACGGCAAACAACATCCCACCTCGCCAGTCGATATTTCTTTTTCTCACTATCACCTTGCCAAAAGAATCGCGAACGATAATAGTCCAACTTTGTAAGGACCCCTTTTGGCAACTTGAAGAAGGATATCATATACAGTAGCATATTAGTTAGGACTGAATTGATAACAGGTAATTTCGTGGTTAAGACAACTCCATGGACCTAACAGGTAATTTTTGTAACACAGATCAAACTTCATTTCGTTTTGCTGATCAGAACTCATTAGCTGAAAAATAATTCAACTAACTCATTAGCTGATCAGAATATGTCAACAGTTGCAGCTATTGTAGGTTATAAACATAATGATCCATGTAAAACTAGTCAACTACACAGCTACCCAATCCACTCAGCTTCATGATAAATAAGAACTTTATAAAATATATGATACAAATAAAACCATAGTGGTATTAAAACATTAAAACCAAATGATGCACATCCACTGGACACATCATCCAAACAATATCATCCTTATACTAGCAGAAAACATTAAAGCCTAAATACTCTTACACCGTCACCCCTATGACTAGATCTTGATCCTTTGCATCACAAACAGACAAGAAACAACATTTTATCAAGGAATATCAACAGAAGAGAAATTAACCCCACACGTGGAGAAAACACTATGTCCATGAACTGGTCTAATAAGAAATCTAAGTCTTTGTCGAATCCTAAAATAGCACTTCTCTCAAATACGCCCAACCCCCCAAACGTACCAAAAGGAGAGGAAAGGCCGGAAAGTGCCTTTCCACGAGGCGGGGCTATGTGTAGCTCAGGGGGGGGGGGGGGGCGCCGCCCCCCCCCCCCCCCAACACTGGCCCAAGATGCATTTGGAGCAATTTCCCCCCCAACCAGTCAGCCCAAGCTCCGCCACTGTAGAAAGAAGTGCCGCCGGCCGCCCACCGGTCATTGTCGGCCGTGTTCACCGGAACTTGCGGGAGATCAGCTTGGGCCCGGTCACTCGTCGCCGATGGTGCAGAGGACGGCTGCGCAACCATCCTCCCGGAGTTGTTAGGAGGACGGAGTGGCTCGGTAAACCAGGCCAGATGAGGACGGCTGCGCAACCATCCTCCCGGAGTTGTTAGGAGGACGGATGGCAGAATCGGGGGGGGGGGGGGGGGCAAGGGCGTTGGCCGGCCTTCTGTTTAGGGCAAGTCTCTGGTTAACGCGCTCCAGCCATGTGCCACGAGAGAATCCTTTGGTTCAAACCGTGTTCAGACGAGAGCTTTTGTTCGCCGCGACGCCGGAACAGAGAGTCCATTGGTGCACCACCACCGTGCCACACTACGTGACTACTACCACTGCACACGCTTAGTACGTACAGGGCCACTCGATCAGCAGCGCTCCGGAGTCCGGACCCTCGTCTTGAACTAAGGATGGCAATATTACCCTCGTCTCGAACTAAGGATGGCAATATTACCCACAGGGCCACCCTACCCACCAACTAATGGGTAGGACACGGGTATAGTCATGTACCCACGGGTATACCCAAACCCTACCCATTTTGACCTTAAGGCATGGAACCGGGTGCACTCTCGAGTTCTCGAGCAACATGCCCTCCTTATTATGCCGGCGTCGCAAGGCATGGAGTCGATAACTGTTTCATCAACCTCCACCCTCCCATCAAGATCCACTCCTTTCCTATGATTCTTCAGCACCGGCGTGTCGACGGCAAGTAATCGTGGAAGGCAGATGACGGGCCAATAGATGGTACAAAAACACATTTTTTATGTGGCAGCGCACGATGTGCTATGAAATACTGCGTCATATTAATCTACCCAATGGGTATCCAACGGGTAAGAATACCCACCGGGTATGGGTACGGGTAAAGCTTTATACCCATGGGTACGGGTATGGGTAGAACATTGTACCCATGAGGTATAAGGGTATGGGTATGGTATTGGTCTACCCTGCCCATACCCTACCCATTGCCATCTGTCGATGGTTTAGAACAACGGTGAAGATATGGGACTATGTACGCGAGGGCATCGTCGATGTGGGTTAATAGATGAACGACACGGGAGACAAGATTTATACAGCTTCGGGACCCGGGAAACATCATCCGGTAATATCCCTACGTGCTGTTTGTGGCTAGATCTTATTCCTTTCATGGTGGAAGTCGCCGGTGAGGCGGCTCCTCTATTGTGTAGGTCGGGAGTTGAGGCTCTAAGTCCTCTATTCCCTCTATGTTCTGTCTGTTGAATCGTCTAGCTCCCTCCCTCTTGGTGCTCCTTGCCCCTCCTTATAAAGGTGGAGGAGGCCGGCTTACATGTCGAGTCCTAATTGGATACAAACTATTCTTCTATTACAAGTGGGCAAGGTGAGTCCTTGTCCTAATCTGACTGTGGAGTCGGCCTGCTGGGCCACCCCTGATGGGCCACGCTAATCCTCCTTGCGGGTACCCGTGTCCCATATCCACGACACCATCCTTATCTCGAACATTCTGCACCTACAGGTTACCGTACCGCGCACACCGTGCGCACGTGTGTTGGGACGGGCATGCCAACCCTATGCCTAGGATTAGGGTATAGCAGTCGCACCATCGATGTGGCGCGGCTAAACTTAGACGTGACAATATTCGACTGAGGACCAAACTGAGGACTTCGTGAGAAGCTGCGAGCTAGACGGGCGAGAGCACCACGATGACGACTGCCGCACGTGGGAGAGATTGTTATGTAGTACACGCGTGTGGGTCAGGGTGCGATGGATTGCTTTGTCGTTACTGGATGAATGGAAGCAAAAATAAGGCATCATATTTAGTAAAAGAGTGTTCTTGTGGTAAATATTTTTTGTTTCATATTTGAGAACATTTGATTATTATTTTTACATTCGGGAACTTGTCATACAATTGGTCACCCATGCTTTAGGATCTTCGTTTAAAAGGAAATTATTGTACTAATTAGTATACAGTCCTTTAACCAAAACTTATTAAATCTTGCGCGATTTGGAAAGAGGAAGTTAAAAGATCCGAGACTTAACAAATCATTGATGTTGTAAGGGGAGAATGTGAGAGGTGCAACCGCATGACATGGGCAGGGGACATGCATAAAGGTAGAACAACGACATTGACCATAAGAGAGAACTTGAAAGAAGAACGGTTCGCCTACGAGTTATGTTCTGAAATTAAGATTCGTGTATGTCACTCTTCATGCACATGTTCAGAAAATGCAACAATCACAATGTCAATGCTTCAAAATTCCCACAAGGTAAAAAAAATCTTCTTTTTTGTTTTTGTTTTTGCGAGATAGATGGGATAGATACGGATAGCTTGACGTGTGTTTAACTTTCGTACATTGTTGTTTGGCGGATGATGCATATTTGTCAACTATGAATGTTGGCTCCAACAAACATGATTATTGGTCTCAAACAAATGAATTCCATCACGATGATCATGAATATGAAGTGGATTAGGAGGAGGAGGGTTTCGTTGAACCGCCGAAAGGAAGGTCGGCCAACTACACAGTGGAAAAGGACGTTCTACTATGCAAGACATGGTTGAATGTGTGCATGGATGCCACCGTTGGCACGGACCAAACAAGATATACCTAGTGTATGCGGATGAAGGAGTACTTTGATGAGAGAAATACAAGTGGAAATGATCGCACCGATAGATCTCTTCGGTCCCGGTGGTTGTTAATATCGGCGGATTGCCAAAAGTGGGCGGCGGCAATGGCGGCGGTTGACACCATGAACCCAAGTGGCACAAATGGGAGAGATAGGGTAGGTGGCATTTTCACAAACTCGCAAAATTGCTTTATCATCTTTCTCCATGACTAATTTGTTGTCTATTTTTGTAGCTCACCATTGGACAAAACTTATTCAAAGGAGAAGCCAAAAAGAACAAGAAGGGCAAGCTTAAGAAGGGAGGCCATTTGTGTTGGCTCATTAATTGTTACAAGGAGTTGGAAAATGAAGAGAAATGGGAGAACCGTGATGTCTTGGAAGTGCCAAAAAATTCCAAGGCATCTATGGAGCATCAAGTGACAGCGTCAAGAGGAGCCCCACTCCTAACTCGGTTACCTATTCTAAGCCAAAGAAACCCATGGGAAGGAGAAAAGCCAAAGAAAAGGCGAAGAGGGGAGGAGATGATGATATCAAGATCCAAATGGAGGCTATTGTGAATGCAAGAAAGTTGAGGAGCCAAAAGGCGGCCGCGGTAGAGGAGAGGAGGGCGGCCACCGAGGAGAGTAGGGCCGCGACCGAGGAGAGGAAGGTGGCATTGGAGGAGAAGAAAATGGCCATGGAGGAGAAGAAGGTGGTCATGGAAGACAAGCCCGCTTGATGGAGTATGAGAAGAGTCTCTTCTTCATGGACACACTGAACCTTGATGAGAGGCAAAAGGAGTACATAAACCTTTCACGTGATCAAGTGTTGGCTCAAAAAAGAATGATGGGAGGCATGGGTGGCATGAGTTTCGGGTCACTCATGGGAGGCATGGGAGGACCTATGGGTGACTATGGAGGATTGGGTGCCATGGGCATGGGAGGCATGGGTGTCATGAGTTTCGGGTCACTCATGGGAGGCATGGGAGGGCCTATGGGTGACTATGGAGGATTGGGTGCCATGGGTGCCATGGGCATGGGAGGCATGGTGCCATGGGTGCCATGGGCATGGGAGGCATGGGTGCCATGGCTGCACCTCTGGGTGGCATTGGAGACATGGGCACCATCAGTGGAGGCGCTAGGTGTATGCACCTGTATTCCTAGGAATACCCAAGATTTCGAGCATAATTTTGAAGTACATATCAGCCCAGCCCACAACGCATGGCAAAGCCCACAACGCAATGCACATCCTTTCACTCGTTCCTGCAGTTACGCATGCGCATCCTATCGGCCACGCACACAGCACACGCAGCAGCGGTGGCCAGCCCTAGCAGCAGTCCGAGTAGCGGAGCAGGCGACCAGGGGAGCAGAGGCAGCGCCAGCGCGGCCACGCCCCCTCTTTCTCTTGGCCTCTTCAGCCCGTGGCGGCGCGGCCCCTCCCCTGCCCCTCTTCTGTCTTCACTCCGGCGGCCGGCGCAGCAGCACAGAAATGTACGTATTGGTTTGTTCGATTTGTGTTTCCTGATTTGCTCCACCCTGCAATGCTAGATGCATCTAATTTTCTAGATTAATGTTCTAATTTTCTGAATTTCCCCTTGTATTTTTGTACTGTAGATGAAAAATAAGAGTGGGAGTAGTAGCAAATTTGCATTGTTTTGAGGTATAAATTGCATTTAGAGCAAAAACAAATTCCATTTCCGTACTGTTTTGAGGTATAGATTGCATTTAGAGATTTTTTTTACAATGAATACCCACCCACAATTTCCTGGCGCCGCCACTGGGTACCATGGGTGGCTATGGAGGCATGGATGCCATGAGTGCACCTCCGGGTGGGATTGGAGACATGAGAGCATCTATGGGTGGAGGCATGGCTTCTATTGTGCCTCCCATACCTTCAATGGATGGTGGCTTTGGAGATTCCACGATTGGCACTAGTGCAAACACCGTTCGAGTTTCCAATGAAGAGGAAGTGCGAGATGACGAAGAGGAAGATGATGATGCATGAATGTTGATGTTTTATTTATTTGTGTGAACTTCATTTGTCATTTGAACTATGCTATGTTGCATGTGGTTTCCTACTTTGAACTATGCTAGTCATGATCTTGCATTTTTTTTATGTTTGCAAATCATCTATTTGAAGTTGATATGTGATTGTTTCCTCACTTTGGCATGTGACATGTGATGTTACGGTAACATATTATGTTACTACACAACTTTTTTTATTAATTAGTTGACACGTCGGTTTTTTTTACATGATATGCTAATTACTAGTTAAGTTACTCCCACTATGACTAGTCTAAAATGGTGACCAAACAAAATAACAATCATTGTGTTATACCCGAAAAAAAAAATAACTATCACGGTGTTCTGACTTGATGTTTTCTAGTGACTATAACCATGCACCAGATCAGGGTCAACGGACTGTAGTACGGAGTAGTATGTACTACACTACTCGTGCGTCCAGCCTCGCGCGCGTGTAGGCGATGATTTCGTGTGCGCGACCCACGTCAGATCCATCCCGCGACCGGACTAGTACACCTAAGCCTAGGAGCTTGTGCGCACGGGATGAGTTGAAGGCTTGAAGCAGCTTCCGTCGGACATGAGAGCAAGGTTAATAATAGAGCCGGCTGCTGGCTATATGCCATTGCCACGTCATTTATAATCAGCTTATAGCTAGCACATATAATAGTTGGCTATATGCATATACTACTTTATCAATGCATGACCCACTTTACACTCTCACAAGACGCCTAGGAGCACGTGCTGCAGCTGGCTCTTGCATGAGAGCCCGCTTCCATTCTCTCTCCTATTATCTCTGCTCCATGTAAGCACAAATATATTATTTTAATCCTTACAGCCTGCTGACTGGACCTTATTATACTTGCTCTGAGAAGAGCGCGTGGTTTCACTGCACGAATTCAATGTCTGCGACACAACACAAGTAAAAAAAACCGCCCCCCTACAAGTTTGGCAAATACTTAGAAACAACCCCTAAGGAAGGCTAAAATGATAGTTTCCCATGACAGCAGTGACGATGCGTGTGTTATGGAAGCATAAAAGCTTCTTACGAAAATCTCACAATGGTGAATCAACGGTGTTGAGAAAATGGCTTCACTTTAACCCATAAAAAACAGGGTTCATTTTTGTCCCGTTGAGAAAAATCCATTCACTATGGCTCATTTATAGCGCAAATTGAATGAGATGTCCTCTGCCTCCTCCGACAACAGCTACGTACTACCGTCGCCCTTGATCATCTCTTGCAAAGAAGAGGGTTCCCGAGCAATTTCTGAACTTGGATTACCGCGTCCTTTACGAAGTCGTCGTGACGGCCTCAAGGGTGCTTCTGAATGGTTCCCCCCACCCCCACCCACCACCACCGCCATCTCCCATGGACATTAACTTCGTCAAGGGGGTCCGCTCTCGCCAATATTTGTGATAACCCGATTTTTCGACTTTTAATTAATTTGAGTAAAATAGTATTTGGCTTCTAATAATTTTATTTTGACTAATATACATCACATCACATCGTAGTTTAATTTGATATATGCATGTGGTGTGCAATTATTTACCAAGTAACTATGTGCATGTGATAATGCATCGAATCATACATGAATGCATGGCTAACACTAGCAACGTGAGGTGATTGACCATGGGAGATGTAGCGTGGCAACATGCTAGTGGATAGGATACTCTAGTTTTTCTACGTGCACTTGTGCATGGCTATCAATACATGAGCTTTCAAAGCGAAGAGAAGAGCAAAGCACATCCTCACACGTAGCTGGTCATTACTCTACTTAGCTTGGCTGACTTCCAAAGCGAATAGACTCTTGGCAACCAGCAGAGGACGACAGCCAACAGCTGTCAAGGACATCGAAGGGTCAACAGGCCGTGATTTTTGCACCACTGAAAACGACTCCGCTCCTCGCGTCGCTCCTCCAGGCGACCGGGGGCGGAACCCTAGCCCGCGCCGCCGCCGACTCCTCCCCCACCCTCCTCTCCCCTCGTCGCCCCTCGAGGCTGCCGGCGGACAAAGGCCGCCCGGCGCCCGTGACAGGGGCGGCGGGGATTCACCCCTCGCAGCTCCTCTCGGTGGAATGGAGGACGACCACCGCCGGAGCTCGCCGCTGCCACCCGCCCTCACCTCCTCGGCAGCTGCCTCCGCCCTTCGCTCCCCCGTTCGCGTCTCGTCCGCCGCCTTGCCGCTGCGGCTCCTCCAGGGCAGCCCCCGCCGATGCGGGCTCCTCCGGGCCCGATCTGGGCCCCGGATGGGCCTGGCGGGTCCCCTGGGGAGCGGATCTTCCCCGTCGTCCTCATGGCTGCGGTCTTCGACGACGGTGTTGGGGCGTACCCCCGGCAGCAGTGCTGCTCTTCTCGGTGTCGTCCATCTGGGGCGCGCGGGGGCTGCCGGAGCTGGTGGCAAGGCTCCCTCTAGGGACACGGCGATGCCGACGATCCTCCATGGCCTGATGTTCTCTGAGCACTAGCTTCAGAAAATCATCTCGATGTATTTTCCTTTTCTAGTTTCTGGGGCGATGCTTAATCGTTCCTGCTTTAGCTTTCTGAGTTCAGCTCTCTGCTGCTTACTCCGAGTACTGTAAACCCTGGATGCTGTAAGACTACAAGTTTCGTTTCTATGAAATGGAGCTGGGGCGAGGCCCTTTATTTCTAAAAAAATCGAAGGGTCAACAAGCAAGCGGCAAGGGATAAGGTCAGACGGTCAGCGGCGACTGCGGCTGAGATATTTAGTTGACGACTCCTATAAATAGCTGCTCCTGCTCGTTAGTCCTTGTGCATCATCACCCATAACATGATCGACCCGTCGATCCACATAGAGCACATGCGTGTGAGAGACAGTAGTAGGAGGAGTTGCTACGATGCTTCTGTGCGAAATTGAGAGATGCTAACTCGATGATAGGAGAGCCGATCATATATACTCCCTCTCCATTCTAATTTAGTTGAATTTCAAATGGATGTATCTAGGTGTAAAATATATATCGGATTTGCTAATTCTCAGGCGCCTGATTTTTTCTTATGTCTCAGTCACCCATAAAAATGTGCATAAGTTGCACTTTTCTGGGAGAAATGTGCAATTGCACTTTTCTGTCAGAAAAGTGCAATTCGTTCTAGTTGCACTTTTTCTGAGGTGATTTAGACTTAAGAAATTCTCAGGCGCCTGATTTTTTCTTATGTCTCAGTCACCCACAAAAATGTGCATGAGTTGCACTTTTCTGGGAGAAATGTGCAATTGCACTTTTCTGCCAGAAAAGTGCAACTCATTCGAGTTGCACTGTTTTTTGAACTACAGTTACACTTTTCTAGGTGATTGAGACTTAAAAAATTCTAGGCAAACCCAATATATATAGATGAGGTGTTCTATGATACCCTCAAATGAATAACAGCCGTCCAATTTCGTTCATCCAAAGGCTCACAAGAAAGCATACTGGTGCTAACAACATGAGGAGTACAAATCATACTGGTGTCAAAATCAGCACCGGACGTAGACAGGCCATGGCCCACTATTTTAGATGGCCCCGGCCCACGGGAAAATAATCGATCCGCCCAAATGGAACCCTAAATCGAGCACTCCACTCCCTGTCCCAGTGTCCCCGCACGCTCGCCGGCCGTCCTTGACATGTCCCAGCCGTCCTTGCACGGACCTCGCCGCACGCAGCTGCCACTGCACTCCGGCGGTTCTCCAGCCTCTGACCACCTCACCCACCAGACCTTCGTCTCTCCATCCTCCGCTGCGAGATCGACGACCTCGACCTCTCCCGCCCACCAACACAACCAGCACCACAAGAGCAACAGCAAGTAAGCCAAGATCAAGGAAGTGGCGGCTCGCACGGGGGACAAGCCGGTGGCCATGGACATCGCCCACCCGTGGCCGGAGTTGGTGGCACTGATGGAGCTCCTCCTCTAGAAGGGCCACCTCGACCCCTCCGACTTCGACCTACACCGCCTACCTCTGCTTCGGCCGCGAGCGCCCCGACCGCATCAGGTGAGGTACCTGAACTTGGAGGAATCGTGCCTGTGAGCCTGTGTGGGTTTCTTGTACTGGGACTCATGTGCATCTAGGCTGTTGTCACTCTCTTAATCTATTGTTTTATTGCACGTGAGGTGTTTGCTGAAATGTGCAAGCAGTTTGGCTTGCCTCTGAAATGCAGGGAAGCTTGCCCATGTAACGGAGGGAGAAATGTTGCTTTTGTAGTAGCAGTTTGCCTGACAAAGTGACAAATGTAATGTTGTTTACATGCCAAACTAACCCAATTTGTTGATATGCACCCTTATATCTTGATAGCTTCCAGAGCACAAGTACTTAATAGTGTGTTTTGTTTTGGGGTGATAACCAGTGCAAACAACTACGATTATTGTATAAAGTTGAGCAAAGTATCACTACGTAATTTCAATGAAATTGAAAAATGATGCCAAGCAAAAAATAGGGTGCTCAATATGTTTAGAGCTGTAAAGATACGTGTGAGTCAATATGTAACTTTCAAGAGATGGCTTTGGCTTGGCCTGACCACTCAGCCACAGTCAGCTACAAGGGCGCTATTTGGTTGCAGTGCATTACAATATCCCTGTGTCATGCATATAATTCGAAATTCTTCTGTTCCAGGCGTCTATCAAGATGGGATATAAGGTTGCTCTGATAGTGGGTTCCCCAACATTGACATGAAAGTTGTAAATTTTGGGAAGCGATTGCGTGATCATATAGGACTTGATGAAGTAGAAGGTAAATGAGAATATGTCGACATGAATTTCTCATTATTTACTTTAGTTTTCTATTCCACTTTTTATAACTTACCTATTTGAATCAAGGAAATTAGACACTCAAAACTGCTAAACACAGGAGAATATGGAAAGCTATGTGTGTGCAAACTATTCTGCTTCTAAGGCTTAGTGAAGTTTTTAGGTGTAGAACTCGGATGCATTTTTCATGTTCCTCTTGTCGTCGTTTTAATTTAGACAGTAGGTTCACATTGCAAAGGCTGGTTTTAGTTTTCTTAATTTAGATCGTTCAATTATTGTAAATGATTTCTATATGGTTCTCCGTAGGTTCAAAGATTTTCTCGAATATGTCAAAGAGAGGATCCATCTCGCGTTTCTGTCCTCATGGATCGCCTCTGCCGGAGCTCCAATGTGCTTGCCACGAACTGGCAGTGCGGCACATCTATTACACAGAAAATTACGAACGTCTGTGCTTTCTAAAATGCAATGTTCCTGATGTGATCTTTCGTTCTTATTCATATACAATATTGTGCAATATTTTTAACACGATTTTCCTTGAATTGCATTGCACTAACTTTTGCCTGGTCTGCTGATAATAATGTATGCAGGGTTGTAGTTTGTCAATCCGGGAGGACCTTCTCAACAAGTATGCTGAAGAGATGGTCAACTACTCACGACGACTTCAAACTATAGTCTACAAGATGCTTTGGCTTCATGGGTCTACCTTGGTTAATGGTAGTCTTGTATGTAGCTCAAATAATAATTCCCACTCTGCAGTATTGAAATATTTATATCAAACTTTACATCATGTATGTGCCACCATTGTTGGGGCGCTAAGACTAGATGGTTTTTGTTGCGCCTCAGATGACACATCAGGAGTTTTTGTATGCTCCTAAAGTTCTGAACTATTTGCTCATACATGGAGGCACACAAACAGAGCTGACCGCAGTTAGATGCCTGGCGAAGTTCAAAATAGTTCAAAATATTTGGTCTGATGTTACAATTGTATACAACATGGTATGCAGGGTTGCAGTTTGTCAATCCGAGAGGACATCCTCAACAAACATGCTTAAGAGATGGTCAACTAGTGCACAGCGGCTTCAAACAATAGTGCATTCACTCTCAGCTAGAACAGTTCCAATATGGAAAGCTTCAGCTAGAACAGTTCCAATACGGAAAGCTTCGAAGGCAATACATGCTTTAGAAGAGAAATTTAAATCTACACATATCAGCACTGCCGATCCTGAAACACCTCAAAGGCAGAGCTCGACCTGCATCACTAATGAGGTTGTGCTTGCACACTTGATATCATGCAGGGAGGCCTCTTTTAATCATACCATCAGTCCATAACTACACGTGGATACATATTGGTTAGTGAAAACGTGGTTTATGACAACAAACATGATGGTTCACCGTACCCACAAGCCCCAGGCCACTATTGACTCTTACAGACAGTAATAGCAATTCATACATGGTGATTCGTCTAGTCCATACAAATAGAATTCTGGATAGCATAACTGAACCAAAAAATGAAACTTCCATGATTGTTTTCCTGGGACTTGTATAACACAAAATATTGAGTCCATTTTTTCCAACTTAGATGTGGTCAGTTTTGAGATTATGTTTTCGTTCTTCGGAAACAGACCATGCGGTATATATCTGTCATCACCACATAACTCACCATCCATGAGTTGCTGAAGCCATCCATCTCATGGTTCATCAAGGAGTACACAAATGTCATCATCTGCTGGTTAAATGCAGAACAAGCAACGAACAAAATAAATTTAGTTGACAAGATCTAATAGGGAAAAGGGAACAAATGATAAACTTGCTGCAACAATAATAAAACTGTAAATTCCATCTTGCTACGGATTAAGAAATATTTCCATGGACCTTAATTACATCTCTAATAGCACGGCTTTGCATCAGGCAAATTTTCTATTTTTGGCCTCAAATGCTCATGGAAAAGTGTTATCAATGCCACGGAACATATGACCTCATACCACAAATTTGCAAATCAGAAGACAACCTAACATTGACAACAAAGATTCAAAATTTCAAAACTATTCAGAGGGTAATTTGCACCGAGCAGTATGCTGACATAATATGAACATAAAAGGTGCACTGCCATCGGATACAGTATGTTGCGTACTCTGAATTACAGAGCACTGTCATCTTACCTTGCCTACTATTCGCTCATCGATACCATGGGCGTGCCGCGAATCGTGCTCCTACTACTCGTGCTGTCGCTGCCGAGGTGCTGTACTACGCGGTGTCCGACGCGGCGGCCAGTCGACTGGAGAGCAGGGAGGGGGGTGGCGGTGGCGCGCGTGCGGGCTGGAGGCGGCGGCGTCAGCAGGCGTCGAGAGCAGACAGGGATGGCGGCGCGATTACGACTTTTTTCCCAGCGAAACACAACTCATGGGCCTTACTATTTTTCAAGCTAATTACAACTCATGGGCCTGGTGGGCCAATTCTCTCGCAGCCGTACGATCAATTCATACCGGTCATGTTTTCATGACCAGTAAAAGGTACTGTAGAAGTCGCCTAGAGATGCATCTATTTGAGACACTACGGGAGACGGCGTCGTTGCCGTGTGCCAGGGACACACGGCAAAGGCCAAAAAACACACGGCAAAGCCTTTCCCGTGTGCCGCACACGGTAAAGAACACACGGCAACAAGCTGCACAGTAATGAGCTCTGCGCCGTGTGCCAAATATCGGGGCACGCGGCAACGTTAGAAAGTGGGCCCCACCACCATTTGACGCCGCTGACGGACGTTGACGTTGGAATCCTGACATGTGGGCCACACTGGTTGTCGGGGATATGAACCCCGGATATCCCAAAGAGGTCCATTTCTTCAGAACTTCACAGGCCGGCTGAACAAGTGCCGGCTGGAAGATGCCGCCTGGAACCAGCCGGTTGAATCAAGCCGCCTTCGTCTACCCGGATGCGGGCGACCGGCTGGGCTGAAGCCGGACGCACCAACCGACAACTCCGTACGAGTGGGCCAGGTCCGTATAACCGCTCCTGGTGAACAGTACCCCCTGTCGGGCATCTCCTGTACCGAATCATGGCAACGAGCTCCAGCCGGCTCGGAAAGTAGTGATGTCATAGGGGCAAATATGTAACTTCCTTGTAACCTAAAACCCTAGCCGCTGCCTATATAAAGCGGGTTAGAACCTCCTGCGCGAGGGGGGGGGGGGGGGGGAGACGCGAGCACTAGGAGAGCAGAGTATCATCTTCCACCTCCAGCCGGCTAGGGTCTCCAGCCGGCTACCACCCGAAACAGCTCAAGGAGCACCATTGTAGCCCGATTCTGTGATCAAGCAATAAGAACAAGAAGAGCAGGACGTGGGGGTGTTACCTCCACACGGAGGGCCCTGAACCTGGGTAACTAGCGTGTGTTTGCGTGCTTGTTACCCAATCCCGCGCGAGCATCCATCGTCGCCTGCCCCACAATCTTTTCCATCTCTGATGGATATGCCGTGCAACCCACCACGACATTTGGCGCCCACCGTGGGGCTCGCGACGAGCGGAGTCACGTTCTGCGCGGGATCCTGGACTGTAGATGGTCGGCGGATCGTCTCCGGCCTCGTGCTCTCCATCGGCTCCATCGGCTGCGTCCTCGACAACACCAAGAGCTTCGCCGACGTGGGCTTCACCAGCGGAGGCACGATCGTCACCCTTGGCGATTTCCACGTCTACGTCGCCGTCGCCGCCAAGGAGTACCCGGAGGTGATCTACTCGAGCTTGGCTCCTTCGATCTTCAACGCCAGCACCTGCAACGACGACTCCGCCTTCGGCTACCTCAACTCCGGCGACGCCGACTGCCACGACGACGAGCTCAACGTCTACGCCGAGGTGCACATGGTCGAGCAGGTGGTGGCGGGAGGCGGCGGCGCCGCTACAGTTCATGAAGCTGGCGAACCTTCTCGTTTCCAGCGCAACCTGGAGGCCGACTTCGAGCTGCTAAGCACCCCCATCGCGCCGGGTGCGGACCCAGCCAAGGCGGCGGCTGAACTCGAGAGGATGCGTCAACAAATATACGACAAGGCTCTTCACCTCGCATCAACGCAGCGCCGACTCAACGCCACGATGCGCGAGTACAACACCGTCCACGGCTTCGAGCCGGCGGGAGGCAACACGGAGAAGCTGAATGAAGTTCGACGCAAAGGAGGGGATCT
Organism: Puccinellia tenuiflora; assembly: GCA_012064385.1. Taxonomy (NCBI): domain Eukaryota; kingdom Viridiplantae; phylum Streptophyta; class Magnoliopsida; order Poales; family Poaceae; genus Puccinellia; species Puccinellia tenuiflora. Next base: position 463,596 of record QRDG01000374.1, read on the forward strand.
TGGCGGTGTCCTGAACCGTGCCGGCCAGCCGCACGAGCATTCGGACATCATCCTGCCTGAGTACAGCAACCCGGTGCAAAACATGAAGGCTGCGGAGGCGGCCGCGGCAGAATTACCCCATCTCCAAGGCGAGGAGCTACGCCAACAAGCACGCCGGTTCCAAGAGCTCATCGCCGCGGCCAACCGGCAGCAGCACGAAACCGAGGCGACGGCGAGCCGAGAACATCATGAGCCGCCTCCAGGCTATGACCCAGCCGGCAAGTCCAAGCAAGGCGCGGAGGCGTCATCCACAAGCCGCGGAAGGGCGAAGGACAAGCAACCACGAGCTCATCGCGAGGGGAGCGCAAGCTCGCATCCTCGTGATCACGGCCGCGATCTGGCTGGACGACGCGAAGACGGCAACCGAAACGGGCCACAAACCGGCCGCAGTGTCAAGGAGCGAGTCGGACACAAGGTCACCATCGAGGAGCGCCTGGGACCGCTGGGGCCTGAAACAAGCCACGACGCTCGCCTCCGCATCGACGCGCTCAAGGAGTCGAGCATCATCGAGGAGGAAGACATCGCCGCGCATCGCTGCTTCGGACCTCGCATCCGGACCGAGCAGTTCCCGCGGGGATTCACCCTCCCAAGGGATACACCCAAGTAAAACGGCACCGCGAAGCCGGAAGACTGGCTCGCCGACTATGTCACGGCGGTCAACATCGTAGGCGGCAACAAGCGGGTGGCTGTACGCTACGTGCCACTCATGCTCCAATGGTCAGCTCGGACTTGGCTGAACAGCCTGCCGGCTGAAAGCGTCAACAGCTGGCTGGACTTCGAGGAGGTGTTCAATTGCAATTTCACCGGCACCTACTTGCGCCCCGGCAACGCACAGCTGCTCGCACTGTGCAAGCAGAAGGACGGCGAGTCGGACCGAGCCTACCTCACCCGGTGGACCAGCCTGCACAACTCCTGCAAGGGAGTTCTCGAGCTCCAAGCCGTCCAATACTTCATCCAAGGCTGCCGAGATCAGACGCTGCTCAAGCATAGGCTCCTGAGAAAGAGCCCGAAGACCATGGCGGACCTCATGGCAATCGCCGACGAGTACGCCACCGCCGACGCGGGCATGACCAACCTGATCCGACTCGACGAAGCCGGAAGAATCATCACGACGGAGCCGGCTGCACGCCGCAGCCGGGCGGACAATCAAGAAGGGGGAAAATCAACCCGGCGTGACTCCGACACGGACGGCAAGCGCAAGTCCACGGACGACCGCGTCGAATCCAAAGTCGTCGCCACCACCGAGGGAAGGCCGGCAGGAGGCTTCGACAACCGCCGCATGAGGACGAGCAGCGACATGCGCCGGACAAGGGCGAGGAACAGCTACGAGTTCCTACTCGATCAACCGTGCCGGAACCATGGCGACCGACCGGCGAACCACACCGTTCGGCAATGCACCCTCGGCCGCCCAAGGCCACCACCGTACGAGCGACGGAATCCGCCTCCACCTCTAGATGAAGCCGGGCGAGACGATCGAAGACGTGACAACGGACGGCGCGAAGACAGGAATCGCGATGATCGCCAACGCGAAGAACAGAGGAGGGAGTGCCTTCCATCACCTCCCCCAAGGGGTCCAGACGGCTACCAGAATCCGGATGCCGCCTACATCGTGTTCGTCAGCGAGCGCGACGACAAGCGAAGCCGGCGCGAGCGATTCAAGGAGGTGAATGCGGTGGTTCCACCCGTCCCCCAGTACCTCAACTGGTCACAAGAACCGATCACGTGGGACCGCCGCGACCACCCGGAGCTGATGCCCAATCCAGGCGGCTATGCCCTGGTCCTAGAGCCCATGATCATCTCCGCCAAACGCGCCTGCACCTTCTCACGCGTCCTCATCGACGGGGGCAGCAGCATCAACATCCTCTACCGCTACACGCTGGAGAAGCTGGGAGTCTCCGAGTCCAGCCTGACGCCGAGCCGGACAGTCTTCCACGGCATTGTGCCGGGGCGAGCCGGCTCGTCCGTGGGCCTCATCCGGCTGGACGTCCTATTCGGCACCAAGAGCAATCATCGCCACGAGACCGTCTCCTTCGAGGTGGTCGACCACTCCAGCGCCTACCACGCCATCCTTGGGCGGCCGGCGCTCGCCAAGTTCATGGCGGTACCTCACTACGCCTACCTCAAGATGAAGCTACCAGGCCCACGCGGAATCATCACCGTCACCGGAGACTACAAGCGCTCCATCGCCTGCGCCTCGGACAGCGCGAAGGTGGCTGAGACCATGGTCTGCAATGAGGAGATGAAGCAATTCAAGCGCAAAGCCAACGAGGAGAAGCTGGAGATTCCGGAGTCGGCCAAGCCGGCTGGCGAGTCGAACTTCCAGGCGGCGCGAGACACAAAGAAGATCTACTTCGACGACAACGACAAGTCCAAGTTCGTCACCGTGGGGGCGAGCCTGGACCCCAAATAGGAAAGCGCGCTCGTCGAGTTCCTCCGTGAGAACCGGGACATCTTCGCGTGGTCCCCCAAGGACATGCCGGGTGTACCGAGGGAACTCGCCGAGCACTCTCTACACGTCCGTCCGGACGCCAAGCCGGTGAAGCAGTCCCTGCGTCGCTTCGCAGAAGGAAGAAGACAGTTGATAGGAGAAGAGATAGCGTGGCTACTTGCAGCCGGATTCATCAAGGAAGTACAACACACGGAGTGGCTAGCCAATCCAGTAATGGTGAAAAAGAAGAACAAGCGGTGGCGGATGTGTGTCGACTATACCCACCTCAACAAGGCTTGCCCCAAGGACCCCTTCGCATTGCCGCGCATCGACCAAGTGATTGACTCCACGGCCGGCTGCGACCTCCTCTCCCTCCTCGACACCTACTCCGGATACCACCAAATTCCGCTGAACCCGGATGATCAGCTCAAGACCGCCTTCATCACCCCCTACGGCCCATACTGCTACACCACCATGCCATTCGGCTTGAAGAACGCGGGAGCAACATACCAGCGCTGCATGCAAAAATGCTTGAACGACCAGATCGGTCGCAACGCACACGCCTACGTCGACGACGTCGTCATCAAGACCAAGGAGAAGCACACCCTCATCGCCGACCTCAAAGAAACCTTCGACAACCTGCACCGCTTCCAGATGAAGCTCAACCCAGAGAAGTGTGTGTTCGGCGTTCCAGCCAGACAGTTACTCGGCTACCTCGTATCGGCATGAGGAATCGAGGCCAACCCGGAGAAAATCACCGCCATCGACAACAGGCGACAACCAAGAAGCGTCAAGGACATCCAAAAGTTCACCGGTTGCCTGGCATCCCTCAGCCGCTTCATCAGCCGGCTCGGCGAGAAGGCTCTCCCGCTCTACCATTTGCTGAAGAAGACTGACAAGTTCGTCTGGAGCGATGCGGCAGACGCCGCCTTCAGGGAACTCAAGCGTGCGATGGCCACCGCCCCGGTTTAGCACCTCCGACTCCAAGGGAGCCCATGCTCATGTACATCGCCGCCTCCAACCGAGTCGTCAGCATCGTCCTGGTGGTTGAACGAGATGAAGCCGGCAAGCATCGGCCGGTTCAGCGGCCAGTCTACTACCTCAGCGAGGTGCTCTCGCAGTCAAAGCAAAATTACCCACACTACCAGAAGCTCGTATACGATGTGTACATGGCAACGAAGAAGCTGAAGCACTACTTTCAAGAGCATCCGATCAAAGTGATAAGCGACGCGCCGCTTGCCGAGATCATAGGCAACAAGGACGCAACCGGCAGAGTCGCGAAATGGGCGATCAACCTGACGGCGCACGGAGTCGAATACGACAAGAGAACAGCGATCAAGTCACAGGAGCTGGCAGACTTTCTAGCCGACTGGACGGAGACGGACCACACACCACCGCCACCCGACTCCGGCGAGCATTGGCTCATGCACTTCGATGGTTCCAAAAGATACTGGGGACTCGGCGCCGGAGTCGTCCTCACCTCACCCAAGGGGGGCCGACTCGAGTACGTGCTACAAATCCACTTCACGGCGTCCAACAATGTAGCTGAATACGAAGCTCTCGCGCACGGCCTCAAGCTCGCCAAGGCCATGAACATCAAGCGGATCCTCTGCTACGGCGACTCCGACTTGGTGGTCCAGCAGACCACTGGTCATTGGGACGCCAAGGACCCCAACATGGCCGCCTACCGCTACTTCGTCCAGCAACTCGCGGGATGCTTTGACGGATGCGAATTCCACCACATGCACCGCTCCAACAACAACGCAGCTGACACTTTGGCGAACATTGGTTCTCTCCGCGAGGAGATCCCACCCGGCGTCGCCCTTGAGAAGTTGTACAAGCCATCCATCACGCCGTGTCCCGGCTCCGACTCCATCCGGATGCCGCCAGGCGCGGAGTCGGCTGGGCCGGCTCCAGGCGAGCCGAAAACCGTCGAGGTCCTCGTCATCGAAGAGGCTCCGCCATGGACCCAATCCTTCCTCGCTTACCTCGCCAACGACGAGCTCCCGGCAGACGAGCTCATAGCCAGGCAAATCAAACGCCGAGCAAGTGCTTACACCATCATCAACAACGAGTTGTACAGGCAGTGTCTCTGGAATATTCCAGCGCTGTGTGAGCCAGGAAGAAGGAATCAAGATCCTCAAAGAAATTCATCAAGGCGAATGCGGTCATCACGCATCCTCGAGAGCAATCGTGGCTAAGGCGTTCAGGCACGGGTTCTACTGGCCGACGCGAACCAGCTGGTCCGGCTCTGCAACGGCTGCCAACGATTCGCAACGCAGAAGCACACACCGGCTTCAGCACTCAAGACAATTCCTATCACCTGGCCGTTTGCCGTATGGGGGCTCGACATGCTTGGCCCGCTGAGGAGATCCAGTGGAGGCATGACACACCTGCTGGTAGCCATCGACAAGTTCACGAAATGGATTGAAGCCAAGCCGATCAAGAAGCTGGATGGACCAACAGCAGTCAAGTTCTTCAAAAGCATCATCTACCACTTCGGCTACCCCAACAGCATCATCACGGACAATGGGTCGAACTTCGTCAAGGGAGAATTCGCCAAGTTCTGCGGCAGGACCGGCATCCGGCTCGACGTGGCCTCCGTCGCACACCCGCAGTCGAACGGGCAGGTCGAGCGGGCAAACGGCCTCATCCTATCCGGCATCAAGCCTCGGTTGCTCGAACCGCTTGAGCGAGAAGCCGGCGCATGGGAAGAAGAGCTACCTTCTGTCCTATGGAGCCTAAGGACGACCCCGAATCGCTCAACCGGCTTCACCCCCTTCTTCCTCGTCCACGAGGCTGAAGCCGTCATGCCAACTGACATCGAGCATGATGCACCCCGAGTCGTGCTGTACATAGAAGCAGAAGCTAAACAAGCCTATGAAGACGGAATGGATCTGCTCGGGGAAGCGCGCCAGCTTGCCGAGTCAAGGTCAGCGATGTATCAGCAAAAACTACGCAACTACCACAGCCGGCAGGCCAGGCCTGTCCGCTTTCGCGAAGGCGACCTCGTGCTACGACGAATCCAAGACACAAAGAACATGCACAAGCTTTCATCACCTTGGGAAGGACCATTCATCGTAAGCAAAGCGCTCATCAACAACACATACTACTTGATCGACGCCCGCGAGCACAAGAAGGACACGATGGACAAGGAAGGCGATGAAACGGAAAGGCCATGGAACGCGTCACTCTTGCGTCGCTTCTACACTTGAGAAAGAACCATGTATGTACCACCCATGGTATCAATAAAGAAATGAGAATGATGAATACATGAGCAGTTTTTCGCAAGTCTTTTCTGCATTCCTTTTCCGGTTCTCCGGCAGCCGGCAAGCTTGCCTTTAGCGGCCGTGTAGCGTGACTAACCCCTAAACGGCTAACTCTTCGGATCCGGTTAAGGCCGGCAAGAGAACAAGCTGGAGGGGGCCAACAACGTGAAAAACGCATAAAGGAAAGTATTGCCGGCTGGAATAATGTTGTTCTATAAACTCGGCCAAGCTGGCAGTCGGCAACCACTTCTCCTATTACGGACGATTAATTACACAACGCTAAACGGCTAACTCTTCGGATCCGGTTAAGGCCGGCAAGAGAATAAGCTGGAGGCCGACTGTATGCGAAAGACGTAAGAAACAGAAATCGTTGCCGGTTGAGAAAACTCTGGCCCAACAAACCGGATCCTAACGTTATAGTAGTGTGCATGATCCCGCTGGACGGTGAAGTGCACACGAACGACGGCGGGAAGGGCTACAGGCGAGTGCGAAATTAAGTTAAGCAGAGTAAAAATGTTCCCCATGATTAAAAGAGCGGGCTAACCACTTCATCGTTTCATTTCACGCACGAAAACGCCGCCAACCGGCTTCGAGAGCCCAAGCCGGACACAAGCACGACGAGCAGGAAATTAAAACTGCATGCAAGTAAACAAGTACAGGAACAAAAGCAGGTAGCATTAAACATCAAGAGCAAGGCCTTACAGACGGAAGCTGAACAACAAAACAAAAGAGGGAAGTCCACAGGCGGACTTTCCCCGCGCAACTACAAGGCCAAGCCGGCAAAGAGCTCCCTAGGCGGCACCCGTCGGCTTCCCGGCTCCACCCTTCTTCTTGCCAACCCAGGGCTTGAGGCAGAGGGTGCCGTCGAACACCTTCACGTAGAAGATGCCTCTGTCACGCCGAAGACGGAAGCAGAGGATGAAGCCGGCTTCGAGCTCGTAGAAGTCGGCAAACTCGTCCCATCCCCTGACGAACTCCACCTTGTTGACAACATCATCACCCTCCACCTGGGAGGTGAATCGCACAGTTGCACTCCAGGGGCCCTGGGTGGCACCCTCACGGAAGAGCTTGAACATGAAGTGGCCAACGCCCGGCAGCGCGTCGGCGAAGGCATCAGGAAGCCTCTGCACCGGCCCAATAACCGGCGGGTGCAGGATCATGAGGAATTCTTCGATGGGGAACACATCCCACCCCGGGCGCCAGGGATTCTCAAGGGAAACAGAAGAGCCGAAAGACAACTCCGTGCTGTCTTCCTCGCTATCAGCAGCAGCAGGAGCATACTTAGGAACCGGATCAAAACCCGGAGGTGGAAGAACAGGAGTGGCATCCTTCTCGCTTGACGAGTCATGAAGAAGAAGGAGATTCTTGCCGCGGCCAATGCCACCGCCAACGCCGCCACCGGCGGCACCCGCCTTCTTCGAGCCAGTGCGGCCGCCGCCCTTGCCGCGGCCAGCGCTGCTACCGGCAGCAACGGCGGCGACCGCCTTTCCTCGTCCTCGTCCGCCTTTCTTAGGAGGACGGCCGCGAGGACGTTTCGCCGGAGGCGCAGCGGCGGTCTCCTCGGGAGCAACGTCCATAGGCTCGGACTTCACCATCGCGAAGCTGCGAAGGAGCAAGAGGAAGAAGGCGAAGTGGGAGCAAGGAAGCGCAAATGAGGAAGAAGAGAAAACCGCCAAGCTTTATAGCAGAAGCAGGGGACAACGTGGGAGACCCAACCGTCACCCACGATCCCACGGTCTACACGTGGCAATGAAACTCAGATGATGGAACTTTTCAGTAACTGTAGCCGGGCCTACGCACAGAAGCCAAGGAGTCAAGACCAAGTCGGCATAACCTATACCCGGGGGCTGCGCAGCCGGCAAGCCGGCTCCGCAGACCCGGACGCATATCTATAACACCCCGAGTCACGGACTCGGGGGCTGCCACGCCGTCAGCCGGCATAAAATACCCGGGGGCTGCGCAGCCGGCAGGCCGGCTCCGCAGACCCGGACGCATATCTATATCACCCCGAGTCACGGACTCGGGGGCTGCCACGCCGTCAGCCGGCAGAAAATTCCCGGGGGCTGCGCAGCCGGCAAGCCGGCTCCGTAGACCCAGCCGCAAAACTACATCACCTCAACTCGGGGGCTGCATGACATCACGACGATGGAAGAAAAACGCAAGACAAATAAAGAGCGTGAAATTTCGACCCGGATCGATGCTCAAACCGGCCCAAAATTCGGGGGCTAGGCATGGTGACTATCATCACCAAAACAAGCACAATGGCCCAACAATCACAAGAACAATAACATCTGAAGACAGCAAGCAGTATGACGAAAGACAATCATCAGTACAGAATACAGCAAGTTCAACAATTAAACCCGGCATTCCGGGGGGGGGGGGGCAAACAAGTCAGATGGTAGCGGTGTCAGTGGTAGCAGCAGCGTCACCGGCTCCAGTATCTTCAGCCGGCCGTGGTGCCGAAGACGGCTCAGCAGGCACCAACTTCGTCAAGTCCACCGCCTCGGTGATCCGTGCTGAGGCCATGACGATCTCCGGACGCAGGCTTGCGAGGGATGTTCCCGTGCGAAATCCGTCCACCAGCCTGCCCATCAGCACGCCCGGATACCATGACTTCACCACAGGCAGCGCCATGTTGGTGCCCCCACGCGCCGCCATCTCCACCTGCTCGTTGATGCCGGCTGGCGCCCCTTCAAGCCGAGCGGACAAATCGTGGAGAGCAGCTGGCAAGGGAGCATCCGGCCACAGGTTCTCGAGCATGCCGCCGGCCGCTTCTTTCAACCGATTGAACTCCTGGCCGAATCGGAGAAGACGGGAGGCGGCAGTCGGAGCAGACCCCGCAGCAGCACCAGAGGACTCCGGTCGGGAATGAGCCGAGGCAGCATCTTTCTGGATTTGCGCGTCTACCTCGGGATAAAGGCCTGCGTTTCAAGCCGGTGAGGCCGAGTAGAAGACCCCGAACAAGAAGCCAAGGAGAAAGAGACCTCACTTACCGAGGATCAGTTCGTTCACACGCTCAACCTCCTTGATCAGGCCGCCCACCAGCCGCTCATGCTCAAGCTCACGCGCCTTGGCCGCTTGGACGATCTGGTCGTTGGCCTCGACGGACTCCTTCAGCAGAATCCTCAGCTCGACCGCATTCTTGCGGAGTGACTCAATCTCGCCCTGTTTCCGCCGCTCAGCTTCCTGCAGTTTCGCCGCTTCCTCGCCTAGCCGGACGATTTCGAGGCGGCGCTCCTCCGACGTCTTTTCCGCCGCCTGGAGATCGGCCTTGGCCAAGGCCAGGGCGGCGTCCCTCTCCTTCAGTTGCCTCTCCAAGCCGGTGCGGGAGGCGGTGTCGCCTGCGGAGACCGGATCATCATCAAACCAAGACATGCAAGAAAGAATGTAGAACGACAAGACAGAGAATGTGAGCAAGAAAGAAAACTGGACCTTTGGCTGCCTCAAGCTCTCGCCTGAGCGAAGTCGTCTCCTTGGCCGCCTCGGCAAAACCCTGCTCTATGGAGGAGCAGAGCAACGTTATGTTGGCCAAATTCTCCTTGGCCTTCTGCTCCACCAGCGCGGCGAGGGGAATCTTCCCCGATGCGTCGGGCAGAGCCGGCACCGGCCCAGAATACGGAGGAGAAGACACCAAGATGGATTGGCGGGGCCCAGGAAGCGAAGCCGTCACCCCCGCTATGGCCTTGTCCTTGGCCGTTTCGGCCACTAACGTGGAAGGAGTGGGGAAGGCGAGGGATCCGGCCCCGGCGCCGGGCCGAAGAACTATCTGGAAAGCATCCACCGACGCCTCAGCGCCGCCTCCTGAAACTGGAGGGTCGGAGTCGACCACGGGGGAAGCAGCACTTGCCGACACCGGGCCGACCGGTTCCACATACGCCGTCGCCATCACCGCCTCCGGAGGCGGACCGGCCGTTCGCGCCACGGGAGCCTCGAGAGCAGGCCTCGAGGCCGGTTCCACCACCGCGACGGGCGCCGACTCCACTATTGGAAGCGGCGTTCTGCGAAACGAAGAAAGCGTCACCACCCAGAAGTACAAGCCGCGAGATTTCTACCACAAGACAAGGACTTACCCGTCGCATGAGCCCAGTTCCCTGGGCTTCCTCCTCAAGCGCTTCGGCGGGGGAGCCGGCACGTCGTCGGACAGGCGCTTCACGCCTCCGGAGGGCGCCTCCCCGCCCTCCGCTGTAACGGCAGGGTCGTCAACCGGCCGCTCCGCACGGGCCGGTACTACTTCAATCTCTGCATCGACCTCCGCGGTCTTGCCGGCGTCCGTGCCCGCTCCCGCCTTCTCCTCAGTCGCCTTGGCAGCGGCCAGCTGCCTCGCGGCCGCCTTGGCGTCCATCTCTGCCCGGATCAAATCCGCCTGCGCCAGCTCCGCGTAAATAGCTTTTTCCATGTCTTCAATGCCCAAGTCATAACCACAATCAACAGCAAGAGTAGGTTTAACCACCTGGACGCTGGTCCCACCGGCGGCAGGTTCCGCCCTCTCCACGTCTGCCGCCTTCGCCTTCCCCCCGTCCTCCTGCGAGGCCATCAACTGCTCCACAGTCGGACCGACATCAGACGTTTCCAAGGCCAAATCTGCCTGTGTCATTTGAGCATAAAACTCTTTCTCCAAATCACCCGGATTCAAATCATAAATGAAATCACCACCGGAAGCACGACCAATCACCTCATTGTTGGCCCCACCAGCTGGGACATCCGCCTTCTCCGCTAGCCTGGCGTCGAATTCGGCCCTGATATCGGCCACGATCGCGTCCGCCTGGGCCTCCGCCGAAGGTTTCCCGATGGGCATCAAGCCGGCCGTAGTAGGCCGGGACGACGAAGAAGCCAGCTTTTTGGCGGGCAGCACGCCCCGCTTCTCGAATGTGCCCCTCCGCTTGTGGGGCACGGTGCCTGCATCAACATCGGCGGCCGACTTCAACCGCCTCTCCTTCAGGACCCGCCGGGGAAGAATTGCTTTCTTCTTCCGCGCCGCCACCTCCAACTCCTTGGTCCTGCGGGAGGACGGCGCTGGCTTGGAGGCTGGCACGGAAGAGGAACCTTCTGAGTCCGGCTCAGAACCGCTGGAAAGATCTACTACCACGCGCACGACATCGTCGGTTTGCCCGGCGACGTCGGGCTCAGGAGACTTACCGCGAGGCGGCGAGACTGGAGGCGGGACGTCGCGCTCGAGGTCCTCGTCCCGGTCGGCCGCCGAATCGGAGTCGGAGCCGGCAGAGGGGACAGGGCTCGTTGCGGTGCGGGCGGCATCGTCATCGCCTCCGCCATCTTCACCAACATCGGCGCCCCCACCGGACGACTCGGTGGTGTCACCGCGCCCATCCGGGCCGGCGCGGGCGCCGCCGCCCGATTCATCTTCAGCGGTGGCGTCTGTTTCTCCTCCCGCCTGTTCGTCGGCGGAGTCCTCCTCCAGCAAGGCCGTCAGCGCCTTGGTGAAGGGACCACTGACGTCGGGCTCGAAGACGACTTCAAAATCCTCAACCCTCTGGAGCTCGCAAAGCTGCACAGCAGGCCGACTGGGTCAAGCGGCAGCCGGACGAAGGAGTTGAAGACGGGCAAGAGAGCAATGACTAACCTCCGGAGCACGTTCCGAGCGAGTGAATGGATCGAACCCGAAATCCCAGTCCGCCTCGATCCTGTCGGTGATGAGACGGGAAGCCCACTTGCGGAGGCTCTTCGGCTTCGGCAACTCCAAGCAGACCCGGCTGGGATCCCGGATACCAGAGTAGAAGCACATCTTGTGCGGACGTGCCTGCAGTGGGTATATCCGCCTCGACAGCCACGCCAGGGTCAGGTCCCTGGACATTAGGCCATTCCTCACCAACTCCTTCAGCTGGCTGAACAAGACACTCTCGAGAGCCCCATCCACAGGCGGCTTCTGCATCCAGGACTTGGACGCCGGCAGCGAGTTGGAGAAGGCCGGAAGGCCGATCCGGTCGGCGTCAGTAAGATTCCGGACGTAGAAGTAGGTGCTTTGCCACTTCTTGATGGAATTAGGCAGGTTAATCTTGGGCAACGGCGTATTCTTCGTGCTAATGGAGACGCTGCCGCAGTCGCGCTGCTGCCCAGGCGGTCGTTTGAGCCCGCAGGAAGAAGAACATGCCGAATATCTCCATACTGGGCCAGATGCCCAAATACGCCTCGCACAGCGTGACGAAGCAGGACAGCTGAGTAATGCAATTTGCCCCCAGATGGGTGGGGCTGCATCCCGTAGAAGCGCAGAAATTCTGTGAAGAAGGAGCTCACCGGGAGCCCCAACCCCCGCTCCAAGTGCGCGGAGAACACGACGACCTCGCCCTTCTTGGGCGTCAGTGAAATCTCCCCGTCAGGTGGAGCGCGGGCTCCCACGTCGCCCGTCATCCCCAAGAACTTCTTCCGACGGAGTTCCCAGAGGAAATCGTCGTCCACGGTGGAGCCCATCCACGCGCCCGAGCTCGCCATGGAAGATCGGTTTCCCGTGGTGAGAGAGGTGAATGCAAGGACGGCAAGAGCGACGGAGAGAAGGGATGAGAACTGGGGAGCGCAAGAATCAACGAGGAAGACGAAGCGAGAATGGGGAACGGTAACCCCGGCCGTTCCCCCTCTTTCCGCTTTAAAGGCGAGGCAAGCGGAACCGTTCCGCCCGTCGCGCCGCGTGGCGGGCAAACGTGCCGCACTTTCCGCAGATGATCCCACGAGCAAGCAGTTGCCACAGAGAATCCAGCCCGGCGAAGCCGAGGCGACATGCGCCAGGCCTCGGGCAGAACACCAACGGCTCCCCAAGGCGGCGGGTCGTGGCTGACGTAGGCCACGACCCGAGCCTTCGAGCCAGCCGTTCCGGACTGCCAAGATCTACGGATCCCGCACCACGAAGCCAAACTAGTCAACGACAACTTCGACAGTACACAACCAAGGTCAGGAGTGCCCGAGGAGCTTTCCCCACGGGCAGGCTTCAGCTCCACCCGGCTTCGGATCCAGCCGGCGTCAACTCCCACCTCGACATTTCAGCCGCATCGTTCAAGACAGAGGGAAAGATCGAGAAGTCTTCCCAGCGAGCTGGCAAAACTCCACGATCTCGGGGGCTAGTGTCGGGGATATGAACCCCGGATATCCCAAAGAGGTCCATTTCTTTAGAACTCCGCAGGCCAGCTGAACAAGTGCCGGCTGGAAGATGCTGCCTGGAACCAGCCAGATGAAGCAAGCCGCCTGCGTCTACCCGGATGCGGGCGACCGGCTGGGCTGAAGCCGGACGCACCAACCGACAACTCCGTATGAGTGGGCCAGGTCCGTATAACCGTTCTGGGTGAACAGTACCCCTTGTCGGGCATCTCCTGTACCGAATCATGGCAATGAGCTCCAGCCGGCTCGGAAAGTAGTGATGTCATAGGGGCAAATATGTAACTTCCTTGTAACCTAAAACCCTAGCCGCTGCCTATATAAAGCGGGCTAGAACCTCCTGCGCGAGGGGGGGGGGGGGGAGATGCGAGCACTAGGAGAGCAGAGTATCATCTTCCACCTCCAGCCGGCTACCCCCCGAAACAGCTCAAGGAGCACCATTGTAGCCCGATTCTGTGATCAAGCAATAAGAACAAGTAGAGCAGGACGTAGGGGTGTTACCTCCACACGGAGGGCCCTGAACCTGGGTAACTAGCGTGTGTTTGCGTGCTTGTTACCCAATCCCGCGCGAGCATCCATCGTCGCCTGCCCCACCATCTTTTCCATCTCTGATGGATATGCCGTGCAACCCACCACGACACTGGTCGCTTTCCCCGTGTGTGCAAACAGCACATGGCAAAGAAGGATTTTTTATCAAAAAAAAAATCAATCCCGGCCGGCGTCCTCGCCGTTACGTCGACGAGGACGGAGGCGTCGTTCTCCAGGTCGCGTCCGCGCCGTCGCCGGAGAACGCGACGAGGACAGCTCGCCCCGATGTCCGACGCGGCGGGGACGGCAGCGTGCTCCTGTCTCGCCCCAGTGTCCGACGCGGCGGGGACGGCGGCGTGCTCCTGGCTCGCCCCGGTGTATGGTGCGGCGGGTACGGCGGCGTGCCTGGCTCACCCCGGTGTCCGACGCGGCGAGGATGGCGGCGGTCGAGCAGCGGCAGCCCGCGGTAGGCCTGGACGGCGGCAGTCGAGCGGAGGCAGTGGGAGAATCCGGCGCAAGCGGGGTCCTGGGAGCGCACGGCGAGGAGGTCGACGACGGAGCCGACGAAGAGGTCATAGAGGAGCAGAGCTTGTTCGCGAGGGACAGCGTCGCGGCGCGCCTCAGCCTTGATCTAGGACCAGACCTAGGACTCGTCGTTGTGGGACTCCGGCGATAGGTAGGCCGGCACCACGACGGGGTGGAGCGTCGGCGGCGTGTGACGACGTCGTCGTGTGCAGCGCACACCACTCGTTTCCTGGAAGAAAAGAAAGAAAAGAAAGGATAAGGATAAGGCTAGGAGATGAGATGAGTGACCACGGTAGAAGTTAAAGGAAAATAGAGAGAGGATAAGCAGAGAGGGAGGGAGAAGATTGGGCCGTTGTATCCTGTTGGATCCGACGGTCCAAGACGGTGATCCGCGGGCACATGGTCTCAACCAATCAGAGGACTGGCAAAGAGTGTTTGTTTTTACTTCTTATTTTCTTTATCTTCTTGGTGAAGTATTTTTTTCTCAAACTTTGTCAAAAATAAATTTTATCATTTTTCCTATTAACCAGTACACATAAGATGACCGCATGCCAAATGATTTCTTTTTTTGAGGTATTCTTCATTTTCTTTGAGTTTTTCAAAAAAATGGTCCAAATTGTCGTCATGGCTATTCATTGAAATGGGTCGAATTTTTCAAAACTATCGACGGTTCTGTGATGTAACCACTACTTGTGTACCTTAAAATGAATTTTGTAAAAAATTCAGAGCAAACTATCACACACTTGTATATCAATTTTGAATTACTTTCGGAAAATCGGCATAAAGTCATTTAAATATGCGAAATTGGGAAGAAAGGGATAAAATTCCTAATATTTGTGGATTATCCATCAAATATGGACTACTTTGTGTGAAAATTGGATGGGTTCCATTTGGCACCATATTTTTGGTACTTGCTTCACAAAAAAAAGTCAATTTTGGCACTTAGAAAATGAAAAATGATATTTACAAAAATAATTTGAAAAAACTCAGCTATGTAACATTGTTTCCCATATCAAGATACACCTATGTGAAAAATATGGGCACATTATCACAAACTATGCAACGGAAATGGTCATATGTTGGTCGTTTGACTTAAACACTACATGTTTATAGATGATAGACCTTTTCGTAAATAAATATTTTGTAAAGTTTTAAAAAAAATCAAGTTTATTATTTTTCCTGACAACTACTACACATAAAAGGACTCCATGCCAAAGTATTTATTTTTTTTGAGCTTTTATTCATTTTCTTTGAGTTTTTTGAAAAAAGGTCCAAATGTCGAGCATGGCTATTCATTGAAAGGGTCGAATTTTTCAAAATATCGACGGTTCTGTGATGTAACCACTAATTGTGTACCTTAAAATGATTTTTGCAAAAAAATTAGAGCAAACTATCACCCACGTGTAGTTCAAATTTGAATTACTTTCGGAAAATCGGCATAAAGTCATTTAAATGTGCGAAATTAGGTAAAAAGGGAGACAATTCCTAATATTTGTGTATTATCCATAAAATATGGACTACTTTGTATGAAAATTGGATGGGTTCCATTTGGCACCATATTTTTGGTACTTGCTTCATAAAAAATGTCAATTTTGGCACTTAGAAAATGAAAAATGATATTTATAAAAATAATTTGAAAAAACTCAGTTCTGTAACATTGTTTCCCATATCAAGATACACCTATGTGAAAAATATGGGCACATTATCACAAACTCTGCAATGGGAATGGTCATATGTTTGTCGTTTGACTTGAACACTATACATGTTTATATATGATAGACCTTTTCGTGAAGGAATGTTTTGTAAAGTTTAAAAAAAAATCAAGTTTATTATTTTTCCTGACAACAATTACACATAAAAGGGCTCCATGCCAAAGGATTTCTTTTTTTGAGCTTTTATTCATTTTCTTTGAGTTAAAAAAAAGTCCAAATGTCGAGCATGGCTATTCGTTGAAAGGGGTCGAATTTTTCAAAACTATCGACGGTTCTGTGATGTAACCACTACTTGTGTACCTTAAAATGATTTTTGCAAAAATTTCAGAGCAAACTATCACACATTTGTAGTTCAAATTTGAATTACTTTCGGAAAATCGGTATAAAGTCATTTAAATATGCGAAATTAGGTAGAAAGGCAGAAAATTCCTAATATTTGTGGATTATCCATAAAATATGGACTACTTTGTGTGAAAATTGGATGGGTGCCATTTGGCACCATATTTTTGGTACTTGCTTCACAAAAAAGTCAATTTTGCCACTTAGAAAATGAAAAATGATATTTAGAAAAATAATTTGAAAAAACTTTCGGTAATATTGTTTCCCATATCAAGATACACCTATGTGCCAAATATAGGCAACATTATCACAAACTATGCAACGGGAATGGTTATATCTTTATTACAAATAGATAAAGTAAAATAAAAAAAGCGGTCTTTGCCATATGCAAGCACACGGCAAAGAATAAATCTTCTTTGCCGTGTGTTTGCACACGGCAAGGACCGATTTTAATTTTTTTTTGGTAAAGGGTAAAGATTCTTTGCCATGTGTTTGCACACGGCAAAGAATAAATGTTTGCCATGTGCAAACACATGGTAAAGACTTGCCGTGACGACGCCATCGGCCGTCTGGTGGACACGTGTCCCTTTTCTTTGCCGTGTGTCGTTATTTACCGTGTGTTTTTTATTTTCTTTACCGTGTGCCAAACGTTGACGTGTGTTTTCTGTTCTACTTCGCTGTGCATCGTTCTTTGCCGTGTGCCGTACACGGTAAAGATCTCTTTGTCGTGTGCCCGATATTTGGCACACGGCAAAGACCGCCGGCACACGGCAAAGTCTCGCTCTCCCGTAGTGAGAATCATCTAAATTGGAACGAAGGGAGTATATACATTGGGTGTTTACACGCGACGATCGATCGAGGAGAATATTCTGACATGTGATTTCATTATGGAGGCAAGTAGTTAATTTACTAATCTCTTGATTCCTGTAAGCACTACATCTGCTACTTACAGTTTATATCTTGCTGTTTTGTTGAGTACAGGTACTGCTACATGCACTATGCTTATGTTGATGTTATTGTTGACTAGCAAATATGCCCGTGCGTTGCAACGGGAGACAAAAAAAACCCTATTTAGATCATGGACAACAATTATTGTAGATGCAAAGCAGATGCGGTAGCGTCCATGTGTCATCCCCGGAAAGTGGGAGGACAACTCCCGTCGGTTGTCGTAGACAGGACTGTCAAGGAAAAGAGGTCACAATGAAAAGCATCATCCTCCTCTTTTGACTATTGGTCATAGGGGACAGAGCTTAGAGGGCATGCGAGGAGGCGAGAGAGATTTTTTGCACACTGAACAACACCGACACGGCGTATTCTGAGGCACCAATCGGTCGGGGAGAGTGGGTGAACAACCTTCTTCGCCAACACCAATATGCTGCCTTCTCGTGAACCCGTCCATATTGGTCATAATAGTAAGCCTGACGACCCGTGTGATGAAGCGCTTTCGCCGACGGTCCTATTTGCAGACGGTAGCCGCTGCCTCGCAGTCACGTCACACGTAGTCGGGAGCCTGCCGACATCATTTGGTGAAGTAGGCGGACACAGAGACAACAAATCTCTTAGCAACGAACGAAACAATATAGGATGGAACAATCTTTTTTTTAATAGCAAACATGCCCGGACGTTGCAATGGGAGCGGAGAAAATTCAAAGTTTGATCGAAAAACATCGGCATGACACAAATTTTGTCCAAAATCGATCGACCCCGCGTAAGCCTAGCCTCAGTTCGCCCCTTCTTAAAAAATTAATATTTTTTATTTAATCTACTCTTTTTAAAGTTATTGTTATTTTATTTATTATAATAGTTTGGACAACCTGTAGTGAAACCTGTAGTTTGTTTCCGATACCTCAAGTTTGAGAGTTACTACACTTGGGGATGTATGCATCTTTGACTCTTATATATGTGTTGGCTGCTGTTTTTCTTCAATCGAAGTCAGTCCCAAGCAAGCTTTGAACTCTCTGAACTTTAACTTGAGTGCACATTCTTCAGTTAACAGAGCATTGTTTGGAAGTGAATTCAGTCCTGACAGCTTGTGATAATATTGGACACCCAACTTGGCTGCAGAAGCTTTGGGTATGCCATGACGGAACCAAGCAGGCAGCGGATTGAGCGTAGTGTGACGAAGCCACTGGTAGATCCCGGCAGTGAGATTCTTTTCTGGATGCCGGTAGTCCAAACAAAATCATAGGCCGGAGATAATTGGATTCAGTCATCAACCAAATTCAGGAGCTGATTTCGTGGGTTCAGGCAGCTAGCTTGATGTCTCCCAGCTCCGGTGCCTGCAAGATCCAGGTGCTCGGATCCAGCTCCTCCACGGTAACACACCAAGGAAGAACCTTGACGTACGGGTGCACGGCCGCACCGGAGGCTCGCTGGCTGGCCTGACGGAGGCGGCACACCGACGTCAAGGATCAGAGAGAGGTGGCGCGCCATGGAGGGGTGGTGGAACCACTGGTTGCTGGCTGTAAGGATACATTGTACCGGCGGCCGTTACCGGCGGTAGGCTGATAGGCGGAGGGAGCGGCGGCGGCCGACGGGAGCAAGCTCGGGAACTATTTTTCCGGGATCGAGAGGCTGCCTTCGCTCAAGAACGAAGAGGTACGGGCCTCCACAACCAGAATCTGCCTCTCCATGCTAGGTTGGACGGCACCGCCGCCTCCCGCTCGCCGCGTGTTTGGCGAACGCACCGGAGGCTCGCTGGCCCGACAGAGGCGGCACATCGATGAAGTAACCACGGAAACCCGCCTTCTGTTTGAACCGTTTTTCCCACGTACGGGTGGCATGATGGGTAATTATGTAGAGTTTTAGGGGTAATTTTGATGACGTACCAAACCAAACTGCGGAAGACTTAGGCTGTGTTTGGTTCAGCTTTCACGCCCAGATTCGCGTCCAGGAATCTAGAATCCCAACCAAAGGGAAAAAGCTGGGACGGTAATTCTCACAACGCAGCAGATTTCCTATGTACAAACTAGAATCTGTTCAGACCCCAGATTTCACTGCGTTCCCGAGTCCAAGCTTTTAAAGAAATTACCCACTGCCACTGGCAAGTGATACCGTTTCGCTTCTTTTCTCCTCAAGCACGAGACCAAACCTGCAAGAAGCCTCTCCACCTACCTTTTCTCTTCACGCGCCAGCAATTCCTCCGCCGCCGCCTACTTCAGCGGACGGGCCGGCCGACCAATCCGGCTCCGCCTCTCTCCGGCGTTCACAAGCGAAAATATATCGTCCCCTACGCGCTGCCCATCTCCTTGTGGCCTGCCAAGCCCCGCCAGCCCAGATTCGTCCGCCACTCCGCCTCCATTGTCAGGCCACCGGAGTGCCCGAGCTCGTGCCTCCCTCTCCGGAGCTGGGGCAGCAGGGATCCGGGGTCCTCCGGATATGGGACAGAAGGCGAGGCATCCAGACAAGGTCGCGTGACCGTTAGTTCTGGCGGCCACGGTGACCAATTTTTGAGAATATGTATAACAAATATGAACTTAAATTATTTAAGCTTTAAAAGAGTTTTCTTATGAAGATTATTGTTTTATGCCATTCTACGATTTATTAGCATAAAAACAGTTTCCTCAGGTCTCAAGTGCGTTATAGACATTTCACAACCAAATTCACAGTTGGCAGTTGCTCTAACCAAACAACTTTCAACTTTCTCAAAGTTGTCAGCTCACAGCTGATTTTGCACAGCAGATTCTCCACAGCTGATTTTTAGGAATCTACAGCTCAACCAAACACACCCTTAATGCTTTTATTATTACTAGCAAAAATGCCCGTGCGTTGCTACGGTTTGATTTTTTTTTGACATGTCGTTGTCTCGTGTAGCAGTTGTTGCTTGAAATATTCCATCCTAAAATCGATCAATCCGCGTAATTCTAGCCCTAGTTTGCCCTTTCGCCATTCTCTCCTAGAGAAGAGCACAAGCGGTAGCTTTTCTTCTTATCGCAAGCCTAACTGAAGTAATTTTTTTGTCAAACCTACATGCTGATGGAATATCTAATGCTCACGCTCTATATTTCACCGACCTATATTTTCTTAATTTCTGTTGATATACACAGTAGCCAACACACATACAAAATAATAATAAATCAAATAAGGACAAAAAATAAAAATAAATCATTAACAATTCAAATATTTTTTGATTTGATCTACTATTGGTCTGAATCTTTATTTTTATTATAATATATTTTTTAGATCTAGCCAGCACAAAAACATTTATCTTTCTCTCGTGTACATGATTACCTACACTACATTGAGCTACATGGTTGTGTTCTGCATCGGCACTGTAGTTGAAAGGTGGGTTCGCAGTATAGAGTGGTGTCTAGTGCGGCCATTGAGCATGTCAGCTCAACGAAACCAAAGTCTGAATATTCAAACTGATGATCCAACAGGCTTTAATAGGTAGCATAGCACATCATGGACACATACACAAGCAACTTCCATGCACTGGAGCTCCAAAAGTCCAAAGTACGGTAGCTGCCCGTCCCAGGCACTCAAGTCATGTCGTCGTGGAGGAAGGTCTTGTTGCTCTGCGCCTCAACCGGTAGGTACGAGCTGAGCTCCAGGATGACGAGAGAGAAGCCGGTGACGGAGGGCGACTTCGCCGCATCTGGACGGGGAGCGGCGAAACGCTACAGAGGCGCTGGGGTAAGCACGCGCGCCCCATCCTCGAGTCGGAGCAGCGCAACAGGCACTACCACGTAGCCACAACTCTTGTACGGTTCGAGACTTCGAGTTGCTTGTTGTGCTCATCGTCCTCAGCCGTGAGGACGGCCAAGACGGCTCCATGGATCATGTCGTTGTGATGCGGGAGACAGCCATCGGAGCGAGAGATTCTTTCTCCCTCTTCAGCAACCAGATGAACCTGTCCTGCGCCGCCTCAACAATCCCAGATAGTTGGCATTAAGGATGATCCGATGATGTCGTACAGCATGGCCTTATCCACTTTGACAATCTAGCGTCAAAGTTGTTCAAGTCCTGCTCGCCGCGACGTAGTGGTCTAAACGGAGCTGGTTCCTCCGGCGGCGGCGTGTATGTTTGCTATACTCGATGATCTTGGTTAGGGTGGGAGCGGCCGAGCAGGACGCTGTTGTCGATGCAATCATCATCGATCATGTGGTGTATGCAAGCCTCCCTACCTCGTGTGTGATCTCGAAGTTGTCGCCATGCTTCCGTCTGTCCTGGTCGCCGTCGCGAGATCTTGTTGAATCCTCCCGTTCGCCGTAGTCGCCATCGTGATATCTGGTCGAGTCCCTAGCTCGCGTGTCTGGTAGCTCGGAACACTCAATTTGGATCGTAAGCCGCACGGAAATCGATCGCTCCTATATTTAAAGGCTGCTCTAAAGATAAATCCCGATCGATGTGGAGTTGGTTTCTTCCACGAGAGCCTATACGACGGGACGGATAGAAAGAGGACAACTTAGGAAACGATCCGACGTACAAATCGGACGGACGAAAATCTTGTAGGGGCAAAATCGAAAATAAAAAAAGTACCAACCAAAGAAGTCTTAATGACTTTATTATTAGGTAAAGATAGCAAATATGCCCGTGCGTTGCTACGGTGAACCACATGTGTTTTGTGGTGCAAAATATTAATAAATTGGCCACCGTGACTTGGGCACGACACGTCCTGATTAGCATGCCGAGCTGGCCTAGTCCGAGTTCTAGTGACAGACTGACAGCCGATCCAACAAATGGAGGGTATCATAGCATGACACCTAACAAAGCACACGATAACGAGGTGGCATAGCACAACCCTCGCACATGAAAGGCCGGAATTGCTGATACAATCCCTTTGCTAAAATGAAATATTCTAGCCCGTAAGGGCAACTCGAACGGCACCCCAAACGGACATCGGGTATATCATTTTTTTGTCCAATGTTGTCCGTTAGGGGGTGGGGGACTCGGGACATGTCCATTTTGTCCCTTTTTGCTATTCTCTGTTTTTTGTTATTTCATATTCTACTAACAATCAAACATTTGCACACAAATAAATTCAACACTTATCTTTGATAAATAGACAAATTCAATTTACCAATTGTGGCACAAATTTCACACACAAATATGATGCAATCTAGGCCGACACTACTTTGATTAATCTAATATGTATTGGATTGCCAAAGGATTAATTAGCTCGTATATAGCACATCATTTGTAGCAAACTACAAAGAGCATCGTACTGGGCATCACCAATATCGAATGAACAGAACAAACACCAAGATCCATCATGTTCATGCCGCAGGGAAAGTGAGAGTGGATGCAGCTGTAGCTAGCACACGCGGGGAAGAGAAAGATCTGAGAAACGCGCGCGAGAGAGAGCAGTAGCTGCTGCACGTGGACGAGAGAGAGAGAGAGAGCTGCACGCGGGGAAGAGAGATACGGCTGCACGCACTTGCCTCACGAATCTGGCCGCGGTGAGTCCCAAGCCAGGGTGAATCGGGCCGCTACGGTGCTCTACAGAGCCGCAACGTCACCTCCGATTCCGTACCAGGTGGCTGCCAGATTTAAATCGGTGGCAGCAGTACTGGGTGGCAGGAGCAACAAGTGGAGGCGCGGGGAAGACCTTGACGGCGGATTCCCTCAGGCGTCGACGACGAGCTGAATTCTGTTCGGGGGAGCTAGAAATTCCAGCGGCAGCGGGGATTCCGGCGATGGTGGCATGTGGGAGCAGCGAGTAACCGACGCTAGGAGGGATCGGTGGAGCGACAGGTGGGATCTGTTTCTTAAGTTTAGTTTCCAACGGTTTTTGACTTATCGGTGGCATAGGGTGTAATTTTTTTTAACTTAAGGGCTAAGTCTAATTCAATCCAAACGTTTTCTAACTTATGGGTGGCATTGGTGGGTAATTATTTACAACTTTTAGAGACAATTTTAATGACGTACCAAACCAAACCGCGGAAGCCTTATTGCTTTTATTATTAGGTATATAATATATATATATATATGAGATGTTTTACAATACATCAATGCAATGTGGACCGTTCAAGCGTGTCGATCGGACGGTTCAGATCCAAAATATTACGTCAAAATTTTGGTAGTATATTTGCGTACGAGGGGCATTTCAGGCATATTGCACTGGAGAAAAACAGAAAACCGATCGTAATATGAATCGATTCTATCCTGTTCGCCTGACCGCCTGCCCATTCTCCCTAGCCCAACATGGGACTACGCCCGTGGTGTCAACGACGAAGGGCGAGCGAGGTCGTGGCTGCGCCGCGCAAGGACGCGGTCAATCCAGCAGCTCCTTTTCTACGAGAGCACCGAACTTCTGCCGTTCACGTACATCTTCAGCTCCTTCCGCTCCTTACTGGCAGTCACTCTTCCTGTCTTCCTCCACCTCGTCGGCAAGCTCGCCGTCCGGGCAACAACGTCTGCCGTCTAGCTCCTTGAGCTTCAATTTCATGGAAACCGAGTTTTCCGACGGCGCACCGCCACCATGGGTCGCCTCGCCGCCGACGAGCACGACATAGAGGCATTTGCGCCGGCGACACTGGTCCCGGTCCACCATAGTTGTTCCCGCCAAGATCGACTCGTCCTAGGGGAGAAAGTTTCATGTCTCAGGCCCAACCATGGTCTGCCGATTTCATGACATTTTCATGAAGTGAGGCACGAGCTATACTAGGCTGATGTTCGATGATGTTTGGAACAGTTGGAAGATGAATTCCTGGACCGGGCTACACAGGGTGCTGTTGGTTTTGAAGCACGGTTCATGGCAGGCTATTTACGTAAGTACGCATCGAAGAAGATGATTCACTATGAAGAAAAGTCAATTTTGTCCCTGGGCCTAAATCTAGCCCAATTAATATTAGCCATCGGATGAGACATATACTACCTCTAAAAATGTGTAGTACGATGCACCGTAAAATAGGCCGCGAATAAAACTCGAGACTCGCGAGTTTAACGGTACTCAAAATTTGGGATCGAATCAGCTAGAACACGGACATTATCGAGTCAAGCTGAGTGGGTATTTTTACGGAACTACTCCACATACGACACTTCCTATCCGATTTTTGTACGACGGACAATCCGATGGACTGCTGCACTTGAATGCCATGAAGTGACGGACTGATATGGTGTGTCGTACGGTTTTCGGAACCGTTGTACTCTTCTCGTATTTTTAACTTAAGAAAACGAGTTTAATGAGTCTAATTGCTAGTGCTCATTAAGCTCATTCATATCCTTGCCCTAATATGCTAACTCATGAATTAGTCAGCACTAGAAAAAAATCTCTAGTACAAAAAAAAAATACGAGCGTCTAGGTTAAAATCTTCAAAGTCTACCTGGAGAGGTATCGATGATGAACCACTTTTCTTGTAATCTTGCTCCAGATTTGATCAGGTTGTTTAATATCTCAATGATCTTATCAAGTTTTCCGAGCCAACTCCAATATTTCCTACCAAGTGTTTTTTAATCTTCTTAAGTTAACAAATCAAGTCGAGCAAGTTCGTTAACCAACGAGTATTTACGTGTCGAGTCGAGTTGAGTGAAGCTCGCTCGATATCCACCCTATTTACGGGACGTTAAGTTTGGTTTTGTACTTTTGTTATAATGGGAGCCAACGTACGGGAAAGAATGCACATGTGAGACCAATCAATACCTAAAATTACTAAAATCAGGGGAAAATATTTTAAAAAAACATGAACCAAAGAAATATGGGATTTGAAGTAAGGAAAATATCATAAAGAATTTTTTTTTAAAACACAAATGTTACTAATATCTGGCTAAGGTTAAGAATGTAAATTAAACGTTCCTAATGTAGAAAATTTACCAAATTTTAATAACATTTCTGAATGTATGTATCTCTAGACACACGGGAGCCAATAATTTTCTAAAACTATTTTGAGATTTTGGCCATTTTTTTCTTTTTCTTTTCTTTTAAGAGAGACCAAGCCTAGACAGCCTTTTACACCTATAAGGGACAAAAAGGAAATATTGGGTGTGTGTTTTTTCTTGACAGTAACATGGGCGTGTTTGTCGACCACTCGCCCGTGGTTAGTAGTTTCGGCTAGCCAAGTGCCCATGGCCCTGGGTATTCATACTGACAAGTGACAAGCTAGCCGGGACGTACAGGATATCAATCCATTATTTTTTCAGATAAAAAAGGGAATGAATTAACATCAATATATATAAACCGATACGGGACGCGACTAGGCGCAGGGCGCCCTGCGCTTAGCTTATTTTTAGGGTGGGCTGCCGTGTGCATTCGGGCACGAACAAAAATTTAGCCGCATGCGGATGATAATTATGTGACCACTAATTACATGCAAAATTAATGCTCGAATTTTTGCCCCGCGCACCTGGGCAACCAAATTAGCATGCATGCAGTAAATGATAGGATTGCTGATGTCATCTCGCATTAAATGCAAAACTCGAAAATTTAAAATGTTTTGTAGCTCAAACTATTTATCCGATTTAAGATCCGTTTTCACCGTTGGACTAGTCGCGTTGAGATCTTCGAAACTAGATCCTATGTTGATATGTTCCGACGATATTTTTTTTGACCCGAAAGTTACCAACGACTTAACATGTAAGTTATCAGTCTGTAGTACGTAAGTTACCATCATATACTATACAATGGATGGTAACTTCATCTGTCTAGAGAGGGTTACTCTATCGGTGTAGGGTGGGTAACTGCATCACCATTGGACGGTAACTCTATCAATTTAGGGTGGGTAACTCTATCGGTATAGGGTGGATAACTCCATCAATATTGGGTGGTAACTGTATCAATTTAGTGTGGGTAACTCCATCGGTTTAGGGTGGGCAACTCCTTCAGCCTATGATGGTAACTCAATCAGTCTAGGGTGGGTAACTCCATCACTAATGTGTGGGTAACTCCATCACTATTGGTTGGGTAACTCTATCAGTCTATGGTGGGTAACTGCACTACTACTGGGTGGATAACTCCATCAATATTGGGTGGATAACTTCTTCAGTCTAGATTGATAACTCCATCACTACTGAGTGATAACTCCATCAATACCGGGTGGTAACTCCATCAGTGTATGGTGAAAACTCCATTAGTCTATAGTGGGTAACATCTTTAATACTGGGTGGTAACTTTATCACTACACGCTGGGTAACTTTCATGTTATAGTGTTGGTAACTTACTAGTTATGGGTTGGTAACTTTCGGGTTTGGAAAAAAATCATCAGAACATAGCAACATGGGATCTAGTTTCGAAGATCTCGACGCGACGAGCCCAACGGTGAAAACAGATCGTAAATCGGATAAACGGTTTGAGCTATGAAAGTTTTTGAAATTTCGAATTTTACATTTAATGCAGATGATGTCAGCAGTTTTGTCTTTTTCTGCATGCATACTAAATAGCCTCCACACAGACTTTTTCCGGGTTGGTAACTTATGTATTAAAGGCTGGTAACTTACATGTTATGGGGTTGGTAACTTTTGGTTCCGAAAAAATTTTGTCGAAATATATCGACATGGGATCTAGTTTCGAAGATCTCCACGCGAGGAGTCTAACGGTGAAAACGAATCATAAATCGGATAAACGGTTTGAGTTACAAAACTTTTTGAATTTTCAAATTTAGCATTTAATGCAGGATGACATCATCAATTTTGTCTTTTTCAAACACTCAAACCTGTTCAGTCTATATTGACTTGGTCTACATAAATCTCAACCATATATTCCATTATCTACGGTCCATATTCCGTCTATGGATTTGCCAACCGTAGGGCGCCCTATGATTAGATTTTCCCTTATTAAAAGAGCAAACATGTTATTCGCTAAGCGTACCCTGACACGCGTACCTGACACGTACAGAACATGATAGACCAATTAGCACCTCACGATCATGTCCACCTGTTTCTCTACTTACTTATAAATAAGCGAACATCACTTTCGCTAAACGTACCTACCTGGCCTACACAGACCCATTACCACCGCTTGATTACGCCCACAAAACTCAATCTAACAGCCAGTCTTACCTAATCCATTCTCTCGGATGCACTTAGTAATTAACATTGACGGACTGTGCTCCACCGCGGACGAAAACTGGAAACTCCACCACGCACTCGCAGCCCCTACAATCACGCAACGCTGCACACAAAAGAAAACTGATTGCAATCAGATTGCATCTCCCTCAACCCCCACGACTCTCTCTTTCTGTCGCCATCGCCTCAGACGCCGCCCACGTCCCGGGCTCCCTCGCCGCACGACAACACCGTCGCCCTCCTGGACGGCGCCCTCGCCGCCCTGCAACGAGCCAATGAGCCATCAAGTTGGCGGCAATTCCTCGGTCATCTCCAGACTGCCGACACGGATATCAGCTCGCTGGATCGCCATCGACATCCTGTGAAAACGGTGACCAGTTAACTGTGCGTTCCGCCTACAGTAAATCTTCCACTAAAATTCGATTGGATTCAAGAAACCTTTTGCTTGCAGGCTACAACGGATTATAATCGAGAAAACTATCTGAATTTTGAATATTGATAGAGCCATCATCGACTGGTATGATATATTATTTCCCATGAATATCCTCAATGCAATTTCTATCATTAGAAGAGACGACACTGATATAGCAGTATAAGACTTGCACACATGAAATAATTTTATTACCGATAAAAAAGTTAGATTACTATTCAGGGTTGGGGTTGTTTGGTATGCATGCATTGAGCAAGACCACTGCCTTTTAATTAGTTGAAAAGAGACGGTATGTACATGCATTGTGGCTTGTTTTCTAGGAGAACACATTGGAACGCTGAAAAAAATATGGCCCCTGGATGTGAGATCATGAAGGTGATGCGATAATCATGTAAGGCCTCAAGAAAAACATGTCATGGACGTGGCTTGGTCATCTAGAGACCTGCCATGGCATGCCAAGTGTTTGTTTGTTCTGAATTCTGCTGATTCATTTTCTGAGTCAGTAACTTGCATTATATCTTCCTGATTACTAACTTGACAAGTATCAAGCATTAAGCCTATTAGAATACCAGCATTTGCAGTAAAAAAAGCCGGTACTACGCTGAACGAGCACTTCATGCAGCTTGTGTTGTGGTATGAGAACGAGTGGGGATACAGATTAATGGGTCATTCAGTCCTTCACAATGTGACATGTCACTGGTCATTGCAGAACCACAAGTTCAGATATTTAGGGTGAAAGTTTATTGAATTCAGTCCCATATTATTATCGTGATTCCTTTGCTCAGATAAGATCGAAGTTGTGATGTGCAACACCACAAGGAGTCATATAATGTACTGTATAATAAGTATAATAACACATGTCATAAGATTACCTTTTTAGTGGAAGGAATTGAGCCAATTGGAAGAAGAGTAATCCTTTCTTGTATGCATATTCGTCCTTATCAGACAATTGGATCAAGAACAAGGACTTTCCAATAGGTTAACGACTGCATATAAATATAATACATGTTACACAATATTTGGCAAACTGAACTTTCAGTATGGCTGTCAATAGATGAAGATAGCTTTAGCTGTGGCTGCCAATAAAGTGTTATTTCAATCATACAATCTGATACACCAATGTCAAACATTTTTGCAATAGGATTAAACATGGGGATAATGCTACATGCGAATCGGCGGTCATCCAGCTACATCATACACCAACTGTAGAAGGTTTTGTTTGCTAGCTAAATATTTTTCTAGCTAAAGATCATAGTGATATGAATTATGTTACCGCGAATCCTAACTAATGTTGTTTCACCACAAATTATGCAGCCATATCCACTGTTGCTCTTCTGTCACATGCTTCAGCATTCGAACAACCAAATGAAACTACAAAATGCTGATGAAGATTGTAATTGGCTGCACAGAAAGGATATATGCCAGATGGAAAAAATTGGAGGGCGAGTACGACCTGTCAACATACCCACTACTGGTACACCAAATGGAAATACTCCCTTGGATAAATATATTGGTATTTATTGACTACAACTTGGTTCATACCTTTCATTCATCCCTGTTACTTACTCTGTTTCCGAAAAAATAATAGCAGGCAACGACCACGGTGAAAATGCATACGGAACACAGGGGCCCGACAACAACACAGTACATTTTAATGGTATGCATAATATCATCCGAAGTTTCCTATCTAGCATTAATGCATAGCTGGTTCTGAATGGAATTTACGAGGCCTTATGCATTATTTAATATCTTGGTTACTAGACTGTTTGGGAGCGGGGAACCTTCCAGAAACTAAAGACATTGATCATGATAAAGAAGCTAGGATGTTCGCCGTGCAAGGTAAAATTAGTATATATGTCCTACAGAATCAACAACTAGATAGAAAATGCATTACAGATTTGAAATGGAGGAGGGATTTGATAGGTTTCAGAGGAGCTAATACAAGAGCTGGATAAAGTGCTCTTCTGCTTGCAAAAGCATATAGTCCATGGCAGACTGGCAGTATGGCTAATACGTTGGAAAATTAACCAAACATTAATGGACTGAGGTTAGCTACAGTTTTTACCTGAGGATCAGGAACACTAACAAGGGCGGAATAGATTGTCAAACCCTTAATCTTTTGCACTGTTCAAGGATCCTAGCTGCAAATTCTCCAGTATCACACCATAGCTGCAGCAGGAACACAAAGCAGGAATAAATAAGCTTTAAACCCCCAGGATTCAGTTAGTTCTCAAAAGAAAGTGCACATAGATACCAAAGCCATGGATGCTTGGACTTGATTCCATGAAAAATATCTACGGCGTCAACAATTTGTTGGACAACATTTCCTCATCCCTCTCTTCCAGGAAGTGCAACGTCGGTCCTTCATGCTAAAATCTACCTGCCAACTCTGAAACTGACGTCGACATGTTCCTCCCCCCTCCCCCCCCCCCCCAGCAGCAGGCTCCACCGGCCGACACCGAGCCCTTGCCTCTTGTCGTAGTCGAACCCACCAGCAGCAGGTCGTTCTTCGTCCATGTCCCGAATCACCGAGCCAGCCTGATCCTTCAAGGTGACATCAGATTAAAGGACACACCGAGCAGCTTTACAAACATACTAATATCGGCATCGGATTGAAGGACACACCGAGCAGCTCAACCCTCTGGAGCAGGGCGTCCTCGCCGGCATCCGTCGCGCTTACTCCGATTCACCTGCGTGTCCTGCGGGAGAAGGAGGCCGGCACTGTGGAGCGTTCCGACGCGCGATGTCCACGGCTGCCGATCCGGTGGAAGAGTCTCGCGCCTCCGTGTCTGCCTCCGTCGGCTCCTAGCACTGGGTCGGACCGCGACCGTACCGAGCTCGAGCGCCTTCTCGGGCAATTCAACGAACGGGCTATGCAAGATGGTGCGGGGAAGAGCAGGGCGTGCCGTCGGCGGTGGGGACGACAGGGAGGGGCAGCCTGACGAGGTGGAGAGAGGGAGTTGACCAGGACAATGGGGAACGGCGGGGAGACATGTGAGGCGGCGGTGGGGAGCGTGTCTTCCAACTGAGAGTGTCCTGAACTCGGGCGTGTCCGATTCAGCTGCGTGGTCGTGGGTGATTTTTGGACATTTTGGCCAACCAAAAACATTTAGGAACGGAGTAGTATTTACCATCGCTTTTTTTTAGGACGCGACTACGTATAAGCTGCTTCAATTTGGCAAAACCATAAGCACGGACTAAGCACATGTGGAGTTCGTGCAAAAAGGCAAATCCGTAAGCAAACCCACCGTGAGTTCTCTTCTCTACCATGCATGCATGCATTAAAAGCCAAAACTGCTGATGTCATCCCGCATTAAATACCAAATTCGAAAATTTAAAATGTTTTCTAGCTCAAACCGTTTATGCGATTTATGATCCGTTTTCACCGTTGGTCTAGTCGCGTCGAGATCTTCGAAACTAGATCCCATATCAATATGTTTCGACGAAATTTTTTTCGGACCCAAAAGTTACCAGCCAGTAACACGTAAGTTACCAGGCAGTAGTATGTAACTTACCACCCCACACAACAATTCATTTTGGACGTAACTATACAATGGATGGTAACTCCATCGGTCCAGAGAGGTTAACTCCGTCAGTCTAGGTTGGGTAACTACATCACTACTGGGTGACAACTCTATCAGTTTAGGGTGAGTAACTTTATCAATTTTTGGTGGTTAACTCCATCAGTTTAGGATAACTCCATCACTATTGAGTGGGTGGGTAACTCCATTACTATTGGGTGGGTAACTCTATCGCCACTGGGTGGTAACTCCATCACTACTAGGTGGTAATTTTATCAGTCTAGGGTGGGTAACTTTATCGGTTTAGAGAGGATAACTCCATCGGTCTACAATGGGTAACTCCATCACTACTGAATGGTAACTCTATCAGTCGATGATGGGTAACTTCATCAATTTAGGGTGGGTAACTCAATCAGTTTAGGGTTGGTAACTCTTTCAGTCCAGAATGGTAACTTCATTTGTCTAGGGTGGGTAACTACATCACTATAGGGTGGGTAACTACATCACTACTGGGTGGTAAGCTGGGTAACTTCATCACTACTGTATGGTAACTCCATCACTAATTGGTGGGTAACTTCATCAGTTTAGGGTGGGTAACTCCATCGCTACTGGGCGGTAACTTTACCAGTTTAGGGTTGGTAACTTCATCACTACGAGGGCGGTAACTTTATCAGATTAGGCTTGATAACTAGATCACTTCTGGATGGGTAACTCCATCAGTTTATGGTGGGTAACTCCATCACTATTGGGTGGTAACTTCAATAGTTTAGGTCGGGTAACTCCATCACGAGTGGCGGTAACTTAATCAGTTTACTGTTGGTAACTCCATCACTACTGGGTGGTAACTTCATTAGTTTAGGCTGGTAACTTCATCACTACGGGGTGGTAACTTCAGTAGCTTAGGGGTGGTAACTACATCACTTCAGGGTGGGTAACTCCATCGGTTAAGGGTGGATAACTACATACTAGACCAAATCAGAATTACGTTCAAAGGCTAATCAGCTAGCAACAAATGAGTCCATCATGGGTAGCCGCATTTGTATGCACTAGGCTGCAAGGAGTGGGACACAAAATCAACTGCTTGCTCCCCGTAGGCTTCACCATCTCAAGTTTACTTAGCTCGTGTGGAGCAATACGTCGAACACCTGGCATACGCTGCACTGGAACCGCAGGTCCTGCAGTAACTCGAAACCAGCTCCGGCCGAGGCTGAGCTCCTTCTTCGGCGTGTCGTCCTCCTCGATTGGTTCCTCCGCCGAACCCGGATGAGGAGCTGTTTGTGTGGCTCCCCGTGAAGGGCATCCTCATCTCCGACCCGGGCTCAGGCGTCATCCTGTTCGACATCGGTGGTGGGTTCGAACGGTGGCAGGGAGGGAACGACAGGGGCTACAGCAGCACGGGCACGCACGGGTCGTCGGGGAAAACTCGGGGCGGAGGCGGACGTCGGAGAGATGCAGGCGAGGTCACGACCAAGGAGCTCGGGTCCAAAGGGGGAAGGCGACGGGAAGGGAGAGGAGTAGCAAAGGGAGCCGAGGCGCGGGAGACGAGGACGGCCGGAGCAGGGAAGGCAGGGGACGAGGGCCACCGGGAAGGGGGCAGCCACGATGACGACGCGCCATGGGAGGAGGAGACGGCGGCGTGCGTCGGAGGAGCAGGTACAGGGGAGGCCGAGCGGCGGAGGCGACGGTGGACGGCGGCCGAGGCGCGCGGGGAGCGGCGTGGGGCGCGGGAGGATGGGGAGCTCGATGGGGAGGTCGGGAGCAGGGAGGAGCAAGGGGGAGAAGAAGGTGCGGTGCGGGCGGCGAGCTCGGGGAAGGGGAAGCCGGGGAGAAGGGGAAGCGGCGCGGCGGGGCACGGCCGGCCGGAGTAAGGAGGGCGGAGCGGCAAAGGATAGGGGAGGGAGACGCGATGGGTGGCGTCGGCACGGGGGAGAAGGGGATGGGATCGCGAGGAAGACGACCCTATCCAGAGGACGCGAGGGCGACGTGCGCGGCGTGGGCGTCGCGAGCATCTTCTGGTTCCAGCCGAATCTTGCCCATCCGTACGCGATCCAACGGCTCGCGGAGCCGCTTCGACTTATGCTAATCAGAAGCTGCTTCTGATTAGATTTCCCCTTTTTTACTGTACAAAGGTTTCACAAAGAAAAGTGAAGTCGTGATCATTTGATGATTTTGAAAGTTTTTATAAAACTATTTGTAAATATTGATAATTGTTTTATTGAATATATTTAAATTTTGTAATCATGCATGGCATTTTGTGGTTTGTGAATGTCAAATTTTATGGAGTTCTACATAGAAGATATTTTTTATGACACTCTTAAACAGGTATTTCGCTTTATATTATTACAATACATATTCTATGTCTATCATTATTTGAAAACTAACTCTAATTACTATGGCAGTTCATATGATAGATTAGCTGACATTTTTTTGGACTCGGAATTCAATGATGTGATATAAGAAATCGATAGGAAGATGATGAAAACAACATAGATTTAAGTATTTTTGCAACTATTTATAATACATTTATGTGATCGTTAGTTTCATGTGAATATATATATATATATATATATATGTGTGTGTGTGTGTGTGTGTGTGTGTGTAGATCATGTGTTACATGTGCGCTCATATCGTTTAACAAGCTACACATTTAAATGGCTCGATAAGAAAACTTGCTAAAAGAGAAATATGATTTAAATACATATTGTTGCTACACATTATATATTGTTGCTAGACATTATGATAATCGTGCGTTGCACGTGCACGCTACTAGTAGATCTAAACGTCCAGATAGAAACTAACCCTCTGGGAGTGTACGTGTAGCAATTTCCAGGGGCAGACGAAACTCTGCCACCGAACAAAACGTTCCGCGCATACGATAGATATCCCTTCCCCACCGTACTCCACACTAATTACGGCTAATTCGCTGGAATTTATTCCCTCCCCAAATTCTGACATCCGATAATCGCTCCTATCCCATAATCTCGCCCTGGAGATTGGTCCAGCAGCTTTGATCGATTCATCGCAATTCCTCCAAGTTGCATCTCGCCATCTGCCATGGTCACGTGGTGGTGCTCCGTGAAGCACAAGCTTGACTGGGAGAAGAGGGGCGGGATTGGGAGGAGGTGCGGTGACCCAGCACACCACTGCATGTTGTAGTGCGCAAGTCGTTGACATAACACTCACAGAAGAACTTATCCGTGAATATTACATCCCTCAGAGTAGTACAACAGAAACATAGCAGGTTCAAGGTAACACTATAGGATTACAACAATATTCAATACAAAATCTCGAGAACTTCCTTTATATAAAAGCAGGTCTCATACAAATGAAATCCAGAAAAGATCCAATTCGTATCACTAAGCTGGAGATTAGCTCTAGCTCTTTTCCTAATCCACTACTACTATTGTTATAGCCCTAATCTATTCCATCTGGAACATCTTTATCCAGGGTTGTACTCCTCCTTCCAAAAAATGTTGTCTCCTCCATTGGTACTGTGGTATTTGAGTATGCCATTGACACTGCTATCCTTGCCCCTCCATTGCCATGGTTGTCGTCATTCTTCCGTTGGTGAAGTACCGGTCAACTCCTTCAAGCTCCACTAGCTCGACTTGATTCCTTGTGGAAGACCTCCTCTTCATCGCTAAGGATAACTGACATCTCTTCTGATGGCTCCAAAAGTCTAAGCAGGGGGTCAAATAGGAAGGGGTGAGTAACAGCGTTACTCAGCAAGTTCAGAATATATATAGATAAGGTGTTTCATGCACTAGCTACTGCCAAAACCTCAGGTCTTTGGCATAGATGCAAGTTTTTGCAAACATTTCTTTAAAGGATAGATTTTATTCTGAAAACTGTGTCTCGGCCTCCACCGGTCTTGTGAATCCAAATGGGACTCCATTCCGGCCTCGATCTCGTAGTTACATTCCGGGAACACGGTTGTGATATCACAAATTTGTTGTTTAACTCTGCAGAGTTGCATCACTTTACCCAACAGTTGCCTGGCCCTATATATGCTCTCTTTACACTCCACTAGTAAGTGTGCACGTGCAACACACGATCTATACAATATATTACAATCTCTCAATAATATTGTGTCATGTTTTCTCGCTCGCCCTACTTAACAGTCTTAAGAATTAAAAATGCCATTTGTATGTATTTTAAATTTTTCGGAGTCAAGATTCTCTCTATAGCTAATTGTTTTTTCAAGGAGAAGTCATTTTGACAAGCCACACAAACTTGTCAGTTTGCATTATATTTTGTTCAAAAATGTTATTTGTAGCAATAACATTATCAAAAGATCTTAGTTTGTATTATATTTTGTTTGTAGCACTGTTGACACATGACAAACTAAATAAGCCGGTCGTGACAAAAAGAGAAAAATGTTATACTTTGATATTGTAAGAAATACACTACTTGAATCCACATAGATAAAGGTATGCAGTTAATAATAAAAAAAAACATGACACTACAATGCAGTTTTAGAACAAAAAAAACTTGTCTAGAGGAAGTCATTTTGACAAGTCAGGTTTCTCTTGGAATCCCTCGTGAGACCCTCCATAACACATGTGTGGCCCAAAAATTTCTTGTTTCCAACAAAAACCATTCTCAATAGGACTTGATTCTAACATCCACTTGCAGAAAAATATCCATTAGAATTATTCCCAGCACTTTTGGCACCTGATGGCAAATTAAAGTGACCAATTGCACATTGTTTGGTAGTCTTCCTTCCATTCAGCTTGCCTACAAATAAGAGCATAGACTTCTTCAATTGAAAACATGTTATTGTAGCGCCTCGCCAAAAGAAATTACTACAGATCATGCATATCAGTACTTCGATTGATTTAAGATGCATAGAAAATAGAGATTCATTGTGCCTCTTTTAAAACACATGATGCATATGTTAATTTGCACATTAAAAAATTGCGTACATTGTGAAATGGTGCACTATCATCTTATTATAGCTGCAAGGCTATGACTATGAATACATATAAAGGCCAGGACAAATCAGTGTTTGCTTCAACACCGTAAATAAGTCATGTTAGCTTAGCACACTAACAATATTTCCAAATGAACATGGTATAGTGCTGCTTTGGTACCACACTGCACAGAATCGGTTCAGTTTTGATCACCCGCATGTTTGATGTTTGACAAACCTGTAAGCTTAAATCGCCATCAAAGGTGCCCGTTAATTTGAACGTTAAAAAATTGCGTACATTGTGAAATGGTGTTCACTATCATCTTATTATAGCTGCAAGGCTATGACTATGAATAAATATAAAGGCCAGTCCACAAATCAGTGTTTGCTTCAACACCGTAAATAAGTCATTTTAGCCTAGCACACTAAACAATATTTCCAAATGAACAAGGTATAGTGCTGCTTTGGTACCACACTGCACAGAACCGGTTCAGTTTTGATCTCCCGCATATTTGATGTTTGAGAAACCTGTAAGCCTAAATCATCCATTAAAGCTGCATGTTAAAAAATTGCGTACATTGTGAAATGGTATTCACTATCATCTTATTATAGCTGCAAGGCTATGACTATGAATACATATAAAGGCCAGTCCACAAATAACAGGGAAACAAAGAGATTATATATATTTTAAAACCAACATGGCTTTGGATTTTATGATGTCATCTGTATATTATTTGGAAGCACAGAATATCGTGTAATCAAAGACTTTGATCATTTATGATGTCATGCAGTCAAGTGCACGTATATGAGAGAATACTTTTAAGTTACACATGTCAAATATAATTAAATGGTTCAACAAAAATGGAAGATCATTATGGGTAAAACTTCTCAAATCCAAGATAATCTTTGGCGCATGGCATTCAGTCAATTTCGTATTTAATCTTGCGAGAATTACATGTCAATCACCTATGTTTCAGAACAGATATAACCTAGAATCTTGGTAAAGAAAAATTGCGGTAAGGTTGGCATGTAATAATAACAGTTTAAGTTATCGTCCACTTATCAACAGAAGAACTTAAGAGAGAAGCAATGGCCATTGTTTCTAAATGTACACTGCAAGCACGATAAAGTACTATTCACCTCAAGAATAATCAAAGAAATAATGAGAATAATTCTAAAGGCATGTTTCACTTTTTTAGCCTCTAGGATGGACTTGTTTATAGAGCAACATGGGCCCCAACTTACCAAAAATGTAATTATGTGTTAGTAAGAGAATAATGTAATGATTCACATACAGTAACACAAATCTATGTGTTCTCTCCCTCAACCCAAAAGAACACATAAATGCAAATCCATCGGTGCACGTTCGAAACCAGCACACAATCAGATTTGCCTTGATTCATTGGACCAGAGAACCAACAACACCGGCACACACAAAACGGGGGCATGTACTCCTAAGATAAATGTAGGCGTGTTCAATCAATTGAAAGTGCAACACCAAATGGATATTTTTTCTGTTGTGCAAGAATAAAAAAAACTTACCTAGCCTGGGAGAAAAAGTGTCTGCAAAGCATGTGCTCAGCTGGCTCTTCTTGCATCACGTCCTGAGTCACTACAAGACCAACATTTGATAGGAGAATTCATTTTAATATTAAGTTCAAATACAATAGATATGAAGCCCATGTGTAATGCTACTATGCTATGCACAAAAACTGTAGTATTTTACCAAACAGGAGATAGGAATAAGTCAAGTTAATACCATATCCTTGCTACAGATTAGCCATTTGTCCTGGAACCTCAATGACCCTGAAATATCGCCATACATACAATAGGAAGGGTAAGAGAAATACAAAGTGGTCCGAACAAAAAAGGAAATAGAGTTGCAACTCATTACAAAGCAACATTACAAACAGTTGTGTCTGAAGAAAAATGGAAACAGGGTTGCCAATAATTTCTGTTCTATTGAGCATTGCATCAAGTTGATATACTAACATGCACATTCAGACAATCATGTTAAAATGCATTAGAAAAAATTAAACTTCTAGCCATCTTTTCTAATGAGATGGAACTGGATCCAATATGGGTAATCGCCTCGACCAGAACCAATATGGGTAATCGTCGTTGATCTAGCAGATCCGCCATCACTACATATATACATGGAACTGGATCAAAGTTCAGATCAAAAACGTGGAAATTCAATTAGCATCTAGGGTAGAGTGGTCCACTCCATCTCCCGTCCATACTTAGCATCGTATTACCCACATCCATTCAAATCCTACTTGTATTGTCCCAAATCCATCCAATTCCGAATGGACATGGGGAATCATTGCAACTGCATGCGCCATAGCTCGGAAGAAACTCCCATGACGACATCAGCCGCACCTTACTTCACACCGCGGAGATCTACCCGCACCACTCCTGCTAGAACACCAACCGAGGAGCAGCGGGTGACCTAGGGAATTAAAAGATCTGATTAGCTGCTATGGGTGCTCGTGCATGAGAGACGGGAGGGAGGAACACACTCTAACCAAATCGAGCTTACCAATGCCTGCAGGGCGGCTCGCCGTCGGCAGTTGTTCCATCCTCGGCAGCGCATCATCGTGGAGGCGTGGTGCGTGGAGGCGTGGTGTGCAAAGGCGAGGAGGGCGGCGTGGTCGCGTGGCGACGGCGGGCCGGCTCACGTGGCGGCGGGCTGGGAGTGCGGCCACGACGGCGAACGGAAGTTGCGGCCTCGGCTGCGCACGGGGGGTTAGGCGGAGAATGGGGATCGGGAGGAAGAGGAGAAACTGACGGGTCTGGCGTAATCGAGGGCAGACTGCGCGTGCGGGCGGAAACTATCGTCCGCCCGGGCAGAACATCGTCTGCCAATGTTAATTGCTAAGTGCACACACGGAATTGATTGGATTATTTTGGGCCGTTGGATCTAATTAAGCGGGACAATCTGGTGGTACTAATTAGTCTAGGTGCACTTAGGGGGTGATTCTAAGAAAGAATATGTTTGCTTGTTTAATCTCTACTACTACTAATACTACTAATAAACAAGCAAACATGACTTTCGCAAAGTGTACCCCGTCGGCCCACCGGACAGCGTAACCAAATCAGATCTGGTGTGCACTTAGTATTTTACGATGACGGAACATACTTCACCGAACGAAATTCAGCCCAAGTAAGCCACGCAAAAAAAAAAAAAAAACTGCCGGTCATGTTTTGAGAAACGGCGCTGCAGCACCATCCTCACATCGCCGCCGCACGCCGGAACTGCGCTGCCGCCGACGCCCACTTGCAGCCAACGGAAGTTCCTTGGCAGCGACCAACGGAAGTTCCCGCGGCAGGCGACATGGAGGAGGACGCGGGCATGCTCGCGCTGACGCAGCCGACATCGCGGCCCTCTTCGTCCTCCGGTTCGACGACCCCGACGACCAGGGGGCGGCGATATGACCGGGACAAGGCGAGAGCCCAGTCCGATTCGTTTCTAACCCTAACCCCCGAGCTCTGTCTCTCTCCCTATTTGTTCTACTTGGCAGGAGATTGGATCGAGCATGGACGCCCCGCCGCCAAGAGCTGCACGCGCCGCCGCCGCCGCCCAGTTTCTCGCCACCGCCGCTCGGATTCTCCTCGTCTCTGCCTAGATTCGCCCCTCTCCGCTGCCTGGAGTCGCCTCCGCCCCTGCCCGTTGCCGGAAGCAAGGTAACCGCTTCCGTCCTCATCCCTGCTTGCTTCCTTCATCTTGCATTCTTCATTGCTCTGCTGCTGCTACGTGTTGATGTTTAACTGCTGGGGCTGGCCAGGAAGTGAGATTCGGCCATGGCATCTGCTGGCAGCCGGTTGGTGGTACTGCAACCAACAACATAGGTGTTGATGATGCAGAAGCTGAGAAGGGTGATGTCCAGTGATGTCAATACAAAGTATCCTCCATGGGCTATGGCTGATTTTAGACTTTACTGAATTTTGGAATTGAAGTTAGAAGGTTGGGAAGCGTATATATTATTAGATAAGCTCCGAACGAGCCAACTCCTTACTGTTTTTGAAATTTCCCATCTTTTGTGTTATGTTTATCTCAAATTCTAATACTAGCATATGATCTGTTTTGCAAGTAGCCAGTCTTCGGTTGGTGGTACTGCAACCAACATCATTGGTCACTTGGACTTTTGATCTACTATCGTACATTATGGTCATCTATCATGCATAGATATTTGATATTTTGCTTTATAATATGTGCAAAGGGGAGCGCAGAAGAGAATACCTGATCAATGGGCGTGTTTTCGGTCTGATAAAAAAACAAAGGTGTAAGTTTCTGGTCAGAGGTTTGTGCTAATTAATGTTCTTTAGGGTGTGTTCTTTGTCTGTGATGTTGCAGTCGTACTTGTTTCTGCAAATCCGCAACAAGAAGTTCCCCTGGGGTATGGATTTCTATCCCTATCATGTGTTCATTACAATCTCTGTTACTGTAATGCCCTCCTTGATTTGATTTATTACGATGTTAGTTTTATTAAAAGTGACCTTGTTTAATTGGATATAATATGATTTGGTTAAAACGGGTAACATACTAACATGTCTACTCAGATTGTCCTAGCGTGTAGTCACGTTTCATGATAGGAAGATATGTTTCATTAAGTAGTTGGTTTCAGTTACCCGATAGCTCACTGAAATAATGAATAATGTGCATGACAGACATAACGGACATATTGGTATGTAGACTTAACTAGGAGCATTTTTTTTTGTCCTAATTTTAGATTGTTCTAAGCTCTTTGGGAGAGTTTAGGGCATTATTTTGCCCTGGAAGTCCTGAAGGAATAGTCTGAAATTTGCTGACCCATTGAAGGATTACATGAATACCATGGAAGTCCTGAAGGAATAGTACCCATTGAAGGATTACGTGAATATCTGTTGTATGACACAGCAATAACTTAATTTGTAACTTTATGAATGAGTGTTGTATAAACAGATTATTTTACTC
The DNA here is from genome assembly GCA_012064385.1 of Puccinellia tenuiflora. Classification (NCBI taxonomy): domain Eukaryota; kingdom Viridiplantae; phylum Streptophyta; class Magnoliopsida; order Poales; family Poaceae; genus Puccinellia; species Puccinellia tenuiflora. The sequence goes on from QRDG01000374.1 coordinate 504,295, forward strand.
GGTACCCTGATTATTTCAAGTACTTGAGTATTATCTTTAGAAGCTAAGGACAAAGCCCGTATATCATTTCTATTTAACAGCAAATAATATAGTAGCAGTCTAAGTCCAGCCACTTACATGAATCAGTTTTTCACTCACATCCGGATGTAATATAGCCAAATGCTGATCAATCTATCTCTTACGACCCAGCTAAACAAGTTAAAATATGACCGGCAAGCTCCCCTTGTACCTCCTAATACAAATCACTTCAGTATGGGTTATGTAGGCTGCCAATGTCTGACAACAAATTTAACCGTCCTTTGTGATAGAACTTGAATACCAATTGTATTTGCATCATGCTTTAGATGTTCATATACAAAGTTACAAACACATATCCTAATCCTCTTTTGTGGGATTTATTTCAACACTAGAACCCTTGTCAAATCTTTAGCAGTTTAGTATTGACTTGTTCGTTTTATTGGTCGAATGTAGCTTCTCAAAAGGAAGATTGGTTGATCTCTTTAATTAGCTTATACTCTAAATTAATCCTGGTACCATGATCCAAACCGCAACAGTTGTACTGTAAATATATTGTGTTTTACCTACCATGCCACTGGAGATTGCAGCTTCTCTTGTGGTTCATGCTGATGCATGTCTCATCTGCAAGCTGCATATGAACATTCCAGGTGGAAGTTGATTTCCTGACGGAGCAACCACGATCCTTAGGAGCGATCTGGTTTATGACTGCGGCAAAGCCTGAATTCTGTGATAGACTTGGGCCAGGTTAGCTCCGAGACAACTGCTTGTTCGATAAACAACAATGTCTAGATGAATATCATTACTTTGAGTTCTTTTCTTGATTTTTCTCAGGTCGAAGGTGCATTTGTGCAAGGGATAGGATTCTTTACAAATGAGGAGTACACAACCAACTCCGATGACCTGGTCATCAACGACGACACATGGACATACAACACCGTCGTGCCCAAGACGACTACCATGACGACAGAACCTCCTGCTTGCAGCGCCGCCACCGTTGCCACATTCTCCAAGTCCAGCTACTACATGCTTATCTATACTCTCTAATGTGTATGGAAGTAATGATATTCAGCTTAATCGAAATACATGCTTTGTAGGGGCGTGCGTTGCACGTGCAGGTGTACTAGTAGTAGTAGAGATGAGTGTTATAGCCAAGGCTCAGGACATCCAGCCATGTGGAGCTTCTCCCAAATCAACACACATCCGCCCAATTATGATGCGGTAGGGGAATCATGTTCCACGCATACCCATCACCCCTCCCGAGCTTCCCCACCAATTACCCCGTCGGGCAGGAAGAGCACGCGCTTCCACGCTGTTGGCCGCCGCAACGACCCAACCCGGTGTAGGCCTGCCGAGGATATGCGGATGAGAAAAGAAGCCTCTGACTGACCCCGCCCATACAAAGTCCGTTGGTTGATGCTTTCACTACGGCGAAAGGATCACTGGAACAGGGGTTATTAATTTCCTAAGGATATATACCTTCCCATACGATGGAACACCGTACCTATTCATCTTACCATTGTTCCACCGCCAACCAATAGTATATACCACATCATTCAAAAATACCTTTTTCTTTTTTATGCAAGTGAAAGGAACGTATAAGTAACTTTGTAAGTACTTTGATAAAAATACATAAAACGGTATGCAAGAATGAACTTGCCTATGATAAAGGTGGCAATTCATGTCCTTCGGGGTTCTAGGGTTTGCGGTAAAACCCCGAGATCTGAAAATAGCAATGTAGTCCCGGTAAGGACTACTGAAACACTGTCAAGATGCTATTATGCATAGATATGAGATGCATCGTAAAATCCCCAAAAATCCCAAGTTATGGATTTTAATATTTTTCGAGTGTTTTGGAGTTTTTAATTATTTAAAGAGTTTGACAGCAATTTTCATGAGGAATAAATTTTTAAAGTGATTAAATTGAAATAGTTCAATATAATTGAACTTCAAGACTTTATTTTCCCACATTATATTCTTTTAGGAAAATAGTTTTGAAAAAGAATTTAAAATCATTTCCACTTAAGGATCTTTGAATTTTTATTCACAAAATATTTTTCAAAACTTCAAATAAAACTTATATTAAAATTCCACATAATTTATAGAGTGTGTTGACTATTTTTAGCTGATTTTTGTTCCTTTTGTTTGGGAGTTAAAATTCATTTAAGTTTGGATAATTTTATATGGTGAATTACCAAAATGCCCCTGGTCCTAATGGGTTGGACCAAACCACTTGGGCTGAGCCCAACTTGCTCCTGGGTCGCACCCGACCCGGTCAACTCTCTCTCGTTCCTCTCGTTCCCCTCCTGGTGACGCGTCGCCGCCGCCGCCACGCTCGGCTCTGGCCGTTGCCGGCCGTCTCCTACGCCGCCGCTCGCCAGAGATGCTCCGCCGTCTCTCCGCTTCCGATTCCCCTGCACGAACGCCTCCTGTCCCCCCCCCCCCCCCCCCAATTTCTCCCCCGAGCGGAACCCTAACCCTAGCCGCTGCTGCCGCTCACGATTCCGGCCACCGCCAGCTCCTATCGCCGCCACCCTGCAGTCTCGCACCGGCTACGCCTCCTTCTACTTCCTCTCTTCTCCAGGCTGTCTGCCCCGACACCCTCGAGCTCTGCTCGACAGCGCCTTCTCGGTGCGCTGCTCCGTGTCGACCACGGCCTCCACCTCGAACCCCTGCTCGACCTGCTACTTAACCTCGCCTTCACTCCGATGCCGGTGGGACGGCAGTACATCGCTGCAACCCCGACATCCACCTCTGACGACGGGTGGTACTGGACATGGTGGTGTGGTGGTGGTCTGGTGGATGGTAGTGGTGCGGTGGTGCTGTGAATGCTGCTCTTCTGCTGCTGCTGTCACCGACGGGATGGCGGTGTTGCCATCACCGCAACCTCGGCGACCCACGCCTACCTCAGCTCCATGCCCTGCTTCGGCTACAACTGCTCGAGGTGCTCTCTTCTGTGACCGGCTAGTGAGCCGATGAATTGTGTCCGTGATGAACTAATTGGTATGTGATGAACTGAGTACTAGTGGCTATGGTACTGTCCCTTGCAATCTTGCTGATGACAGATGGTCTCGGTGTTGATCTAGGGTTTCTGGACATGTCAATTATCCAATTGGATGTCCTGAATGTGCTTAAGATCATGTGTTTTCTTCCAATTTAAGTTACAGGAGCTTTTTAGTGCTTTCCTACGCTTCTTCAGAGCAAATACTTGCTTTGCTATGTTATGTGCTTGTGATGAGCTTCTTAGCTCTGAAGCTAGAGCTTTAAACAGCTTGACTGTAATTTTATCCTACTCTTGTGTGCAATTTAATTGAATTAGGGTATATACTGCTATGTGAAACCTCCTCAGAGTGTACACAAGCAATATAACATCCCTGATACAAACTATTTTGTGCTAAGAGCTGTGATCTATCAAGTCTAGCTGTGTCCAGCATTTCTGGTAGCTTTTCTTGGTAAATTTCGATAAGAACAGATATAAAATACACTTGATCTTGTTGTTTAGATACTTTTGTAATTTCTTGGCTGCTACCAATGATGCAAAGGCTGAGGCATATCTTTTTGATAAGAACAGATATTAGTGTGGCTTTTATTCTCTGTGATGATTCAGTATAGCAACTCTATGCAAGTCTGAGAGATACACTTCTTTCTATCCTCCTAGTTGAGATCTAGTTGAAGGGTAATTGGAATGATTTACAGATGTATTCTTGGATAGATTTTAATGTACTGCCCTGCTCTCCTCTCTTTCTAGCACTGTCCTGTCATTCACAGAACTTGCTAGCACCTCTCCTCTGCCTAACACACACAAAGAATTAACCTGCTGTTGTTGAGCAGCTTGGTCTTCTGGAAATTGATGATAACCTGCGTCTTGTGGCTAGCCTGCTCCTCCTCGCTGCTTGACCTATTTCCTAGTTGTTCTAAAGATTGGGCATGGTTTGGTGGTGTTCTTGGTGTTCTTGAGATGCTATGGCTGATATGGAGGAGTATGTTTAGCTGCTGATATGATTGTGTTGATATGAGAAGAGTGTGGTGCGGCTGGTTGTTTCTTTTAATTGTGGAAATACCATGGAGAGCAAATTCGAATTTTATGTGTGGCAAGCATGTCCTTATATAGGCCTAGCATGAGAATTACTTGGGGTTCAAGCTGAGCTAGATATTTTGCTTGTGGATAGAGATGTCTAGTCATTGATCTTATCTCCTATGTGGCATGCTTATCCTTCTCATGCTTGGTATTATCCTCTTGTAGGATTTATTTTTGGGCATGCCAAGTGGCTTTTGTCACTAGACGGGCTTGTGGGTTAAATCTCTTATATGGGCCTTGGAATATGGATGGTGATCAAGTGGGCTTTGAATTTCAGATTTGTGGGTTTTAATGATTTAACTTTCTTCCTTGGTAATTTAATACCATTGGAGAAATATGAGAATGTGAGCTTTCTTTTTATTAGGAACTTGACTAGATTAGAGGGATTGACTAATTGCCTTTGTTGCCTAAGATAATAAATATGGATCAATATTAGTTGCCTTTGTCCCATGTTGCCTTTGTATCTTGCTCCAATGGATCATGTCCCTTGTTGCCTTCTTGTTGCCTAGTTGATCCATGATGTCTCAAATGATCCAAATATTCCAAGTATGATCCATAATCCATTGTAGCCTTAAGATTGAGATTAATCCCTCTAGTCAATTATTAGATGTTAGGACAAGTTTCTAATATCTATTAGTTAAGTTCCAAAACCAATTGCCTCACCCTTGTGGTGAAGGCAACATTTTAATTGTAAGAAACTTTTCTTTTGCCTTTATTAAATTTTAAACGAATTTGAGTTGGTTATATGACCTCCAATTGCTTTAGGCATACAAAAATAATTTGCTAACAAGGTTGATCAGGCCCTGTTACCAAACTACTTCTATGACACTCAAAGTATTTGAATATCACATGATTTTATTTACTAGAGATGTTGATAAAAACAAAGTGACGAGGTTAGGGCTCGGCAAATCCCTGGGTTGAGCACCCCGGGTTGATTGAGGGGGAGAGAGAGATGAGCGCTGGTGATCACGACGGCTAACAGGCGAGGTTTTACCCAGGTTCAGGCTCCCGGAGGATAACACCCTACTTCCTGCTTGTCTGGTATTGATGTTGAGCGTGGCTACAATGGCGAGATGGAGATCTCACTAGGGTTTGAGCTGGCGGCTATGAGCTGGAGTTGAGTTCGTTACCCTAGACGAGGGACCCTCCCAGCCTTTATATGATAGGCTGGGTCTCGGGTGAACGGTGCCGATGGCACTTACAGGACGATCAAGGCTGATGACCTAACGTCGACTATCTTGGGCCGCACGTCGTCCTTCTTGGGCCTTCCTTGGACCCTCGCCATAGGGTTGATGGACTTGGCGTGACCCAGGTATCACCACCGTGGGGTAGTCAAAGAGTAACCCCACGACAGTAGCCCCCGAGTGCTTAGGCGAATCGTAGAGTCGGATAAAGGACTCCTTCCTTCTGGGCACGCCAGCGGGTTCCTGAAAGGAACAAACAAAATGGTCGACTCCGGCCGTTCAGGGCTTACGGAGGATTCCTTAGTCAAAACATCGACTGTAGGGTGAAAACCACGAGTGTTGCTCTGGTCAGTGATTTTTCGACTGCGATTGTTCTGAGTCATTCGGGAGCGCGAACAGCGCTCCCGATGGGAGTAGCCCCCGAGATTAAGCTGAATTGCTTGCAATTGAGGTTAAACTCAATTTTTCCTTCAGTCGAAAAGCCCGCTCCCGATGGGAGTGAAGAAGGGACTCGAATTGACGGAGTCGCAACTTGCTTTGCATGACTTACTTTGTACTCGGCCGGTTTGGCTTACTGCTTAAGTTTGCTCAGCTCGTGGAGCTTACTGTATTTCTTTTGCACTCGAATGGACTTGTCGAGTCGACTCAGCTCTTAGAGCTTACTGTATCTTTGTTGCACTCGAATGAACTGTCCGGGTGCTCCATCAGCCCATTGGCTTGCTACGCCTCCGCAAATGACGTCAGCGCTGACGTTTTCGGCGTGCTCTGCATCCGATGGGACGCGACATGGTGGTCTCAGTGCCAACATTGACTGATCTGACCGTTGGGCGTGAACTTTTCGCGGCGTGATGAAGACGCCTCGATTCCCGCGCGTAGTGGGTGGCGTGGGCGGCGACGGTTGGCATCTCTGCACGACGCGTGGATGGCCAGATGAGGTTGTGGAGAGCGGTTTCATGGGGAACGGCCAGGATGGACTGACCCCGTGGTATATATTTTTCACCGCGGTGGGGAAAAGTTCACCCCATCCTCATTTCGCCGCCATCTCCACTGCTCTCTCCTCCATTGCTGCTCCTCCATTGCTGCTCCTCTGCCAGATTCTTCTCCACCCACCATGACCAAGGTCACGATGAAGAGGGGAAAGTCTGCCGCCGGCGCCGTCGCCGCCACCGAGGCGAGCGTGATGAAGAAGCCTGAGGGCGACTGGACGAAGTCGTCGGTGAAGAAGGCCGATCTTGAGGGCCTTCGCGCGCAAGGGCTGCTGCCGCCGGCGGACCAGGCGACGGTGCGCGCTCCAGGGAAGGAGGTATTCCCTGCCCCTCGCGAGGGGGAACGCGTATGCTTCGTGGATTTTCTTCCGCGGGGTTTCGGGTTCCCCCTCCACGATTTTGTTCGTGGTCTTCTGTATGCTTATGGGATTCAGATCCACGATCTGACTCCCAATAGCGTCTTGAGCATCGTGAGCTTTATCGTGCTTTGCGAGTGCTTCTTGGGGATCGCACCCCACTGGCTGCTATGGAAGTCGCTGTTCCTCGTCAAGAGGAACGTGGGGAAGAGCGGGCAAGTGTACCCGGTGGGCGGCTTCGGCATCCAGGTGCGTGGCGACACCACCTTCTTCCAGATGAAGAAATCCGACTCCGTCCAAGGCTGGCGGAGGAAGTGGTTCTACGTCAGGTGCGACCGGGAGGGGCTTCTTCCCTTCGCGGCTGATCGCGAGTTGCGGAAGACGAAGGCCTGGGCGCACCCGCTGTCAAAGGGGGACAGGGAGGCGACTCAACCCCTGCTGGCGCTTCTCCGTGGCCTGCTGAAGAGCCTTGGGCACGAGACAGGTGGGGTGCATCTCATTGCCACCTTCTTCAGGCTCCGGGTGCAGCCGCTCCGCGCTCGCGTCCACCCGATGTGGGCGCTTGAGCACGGCAATGAACTCGGCGATGACGAAGTCGAGTCGAAGGTGAGGAGCATCACCAGTCTCCGAGCCGCCGATCCGTGCAACGTCAAGTGCCCGGCCCAGCCGTATGGGCCGAACAACCCTGTGCCTGAGGTAAGCTTCCTTTATGTTTTGCTTCTGTCTTGTATGTTCTGCCGAAATCTTCGTTTGTCTGACCCGAATTTTTTTTTTTACAGGGTCGTTCCAGCTTTGTCAGCCTTCCTCCGTTGATGGAGAACGGACCTCATGAAGAGGCAGAGTTCCCTGAGGATGAAGAGGTTGATAACGATGAAGTCCCCTCCGCCAATTCTCCGAGTGAAACCTTGGAGGAGGATGACGAGGATGAGGAGCCGCTGCAGAAGCGGCAGAAGCGAAAGAGTGGCGAGTCTGCTTCGGCTTCGTCACCCGCAAAGCAGGTGGAGGTGGAGGACGTGGACGAGGCGAGCGAGTCGTCCTCGGGTGCCAGGCACAAGAGCGACCCGACGGAGCCTTTGGTCGTGCCTCCCCTTAGCTCTGCGCCGCCGACTGGGTTCGCGAGGATGCCCTCCGTTTCCTTGGGCAGCGAGGATGATCAGGACGTCACCAGGTTAGTTTTGCAACCATCACCTTGTTTTGTCGAGTGCCCTTTTTGCCTTTGCGAGTATTGGAATTGAATTGTATTGTCGTAGCGACCAAACTGGCGCTGTCGGTTCTTCGCCTCCAGAGTTGGAGCACACTTTTGCTCCCGTGTTCGAGCGGACCGCGAAGGCGACCGAAGAAGAGCCGCGGGCGGGTGATGCGTCAATCTTGAAGGCTTCGACCTCCTCCGTGCCAGAGAAAACCGCTGATGCGACCTCGGTGGACGCTGGGTTGCTTGAGCATGTAAGTGTCCCTTAACTCTGTCTGCAAAATCTGTATCGGGTGCGCGAACAGCGCTCCCGATGGGAGTAGCCCCCGAAGATGTGCGTGACTAGAATAGTCGGGCGCAGATTGATGTCTTGTTCTTTCCACAGCCGTTTTGTCGCCAGCTGATGGAGGGAGCCGCAGCCTTCGTGCGAATGGAGAAGGAGGGGGGTCGACTCCGCACTGCTCTGGAGCAAGCAAACAGTGAGTACTAACTCTTGCGTTCAAGGGGTGCTTTGACTATCTTCATTTTTAACTTTGCTCCGGTGATCCATAGGCAAAAGGGAGAGCCTGGCGAAGCGGGTCGCGGAGCTGGAGAAGTCACTGGGCGAAGCTCAAGAGCGTGAGCGAGCCCGGGATGAACTGGAGAAGGCCCAGGTTGAGCATTTGCTCTCACTCGCCGACGCTACTGGAAGTAAGTATCTCGGCTGTTTGCCTACTTTTTCTTGTGTTGACTTCTGGTGTCTTATCAGTGTGGTCTTTTTGGAGCAGAGACTTACGGAGGTGCTCCTCCCGAAGGAACTTCCAGTGCCAATGTCGGCTTGGCGGAGGCTGTTGGCTTCATCGACCGCGTCTGCGCGTATGCCGCGACGGCGCTGCAGAAGTCGACAGGCACCTTGGCGACTGTGCACCGGAGTATCTTCCCCAGCCAGCCGCCGCCGGTCGCTGTTGACGCGCTTGCGGCTCCGTTTGAAGGCGACGCGACCACCATGGCGGACTACACGCGTGCTCAGACGGTACGCGGCTCAGAGCTCACTTTCCAGCTCCTACTTGGTCACCAAGTCGTAGGTGATTTTGAGAAGGTTGTCAGCGACTTCCCTCGGAGGCCTGATGGCAAAACCGCGTCCCTTAGCGGTGTGAAGGAGCGGGCGAGTCAGCTGGCTGCGAAGTTGGTCGCTACCTTCGAGAGGAAAATCGCCAAGGCTGCAGAGTTGGCTGCTAAGAAGAGCCGTTCTCGGTCGGAGTCTGCGATGTAGACTCCTTTATTTTAAAATTCTTCTACTTTTGATCTTGGTCTGTAATGAACCACATAGTTTGCGGGTCTTCTGGCCGCGAACATGCTGATGTTGAAGTGTGAATATGTGCCTTCGAGTCTTCTGTCATATTTCTGCTAGAATGAATGCTCTTTTCCTTGCTTGACACTGTCGAACTTGGCAGTCTGAGATGGGCGAGGCTCCTGAGGTAGCTGGAACCGCTGGTGCGGGTGAGGATGAGGACACCTCTTCGGCTGCACCCACTCGCCATCGTCGTCGAACTCCTCCCGCTCCTGCACGAAGTGTAAATGACCAGCGAGTGATCACCTTCATGAGAAACAAGATTGTTGAGCTTGAGTCGAAGCTGAAGGTTGTCGAGTTGGAGTTGGAGCGCTTGAAGTCACGGCCCGCTGCGCCGTTCTCCCAGCGTGAGGAATTCCTTCTTGGCCAGATAGACTTGATCAGTCGACAGCTGCAAGGTTGGCCTTCTAGCGCTTTGCTTCGGCTTCTTTATGCTTTCTCTGTTCTGAGTGCTGGGTCTTGATGCAGATGTAAATTCTGACTGGAAGGCCGAGCAGAGTCGAGTGGACGAGCGGGTGGAAAGAGAGGCCGCCAGTGACTCATCCGAAGCGCGTACGTTTTGGTCGAACAAATCCGAAGGCAGTGTACTGGCTAGAATGCTGGATCGCACCTGGCGGGCTGCTTTGCTTCTGGAAGGTTGTAGGAAGACCCTCTGGCAGATCAACAAGGTGTACTTTCCGCACAACGAGCAGCCTAGTGGACTGGCTGCGCTGCTGGAGAAATTCCGTGAAGGCAAGGCGTTGAAGGAAGTCGTGCACGCCCAGCTTGTTGGCGGGGCGAACGTGGCGCTGGCGTACGTTCGAATGCACCGGCCTCACCTTCCCTTGGACAAGGTGCTTGACGGCTTGCCTGGAGCGGATGACTACGCCGATACCCTTGCGGCTGCACGTCAGATGATTCAACAGGTCCAGAACTTCAGTGAGCAGCTTGTAGGGCCACTCGATGCGCCAAAGGATGAGCCTGTAGAGTAAGACTACCAGACTGCTGTTGTGTAGCATTAGTTTGTAAAAGATAATTTTCCCAAGTGGGAGCATGAGTGTATGTATGCCGAGGTGGGGGTAGCCTCCGAGTGAGTAAATTGTATCTTGTAGACTTCTGTAAACCCGTATGGCGCAGCCCCCGAGCGGATCGGGTGCGGCCGAGATGTGTCGAGTCAGGCCTGTGCGGCGCAGCCCCCGAGTGCTTCGAGTGCGGCCGAGGCGTTTTCGAGTCAGACCTGTGCGGCGCAGCCCCCGAGTGCGTCGGGTGCGGCCTAGGATGTTGACTTAGACCTGTATGGCGCAGCCCCCGAGTGCGTCGGGTGGCGGCCGAGGATTTTTCGAGTTAGACCTGTATGGCGCAGCCCCCGAGTGCGTCGGGTGGCGGCCGAGGATTTTTCGAGTTAGACCTGTATGGCGCAGCCCCCGAGTGCGTCGGGTGGCGACCTAGGTTGACTTAGACCTGTACGGCGCAGCCCTCGAGTGCGTCGGGTGGCGGCCGAGGATTTTTCGAGTTAGACCTGTATGGCGCAGCCCCCGAGTGGTTCGGGTGGCGGCCTAGGTTGACTTAGACCTGTACGGCGCAGCCCCCGAGTGCGTCGGGTGGCGGCCGAGGATTTTTCGAGTTAGACCTGTATGGCGCGGCCCCCGAGTGCGTCGGGTGGCGACCTAGGTTGACTTAGACCTGTACGGCGCAGCCCCCGAGTGCGTCGGGTGGCGGCCGAGGATTTTTCGAGTTAGACCTGTATGGCGCAGCCCCCGAGTGGTTCGGGTGGCGGCCTAGGTTGACTTAGACCTGTGCGGCGCAGCCCCTGAGTGGTTCGGGTGGCGGCCGAGGATTTTAGGGTTGGACCTGTATGGCGCAGCCCCCGAGTGGTTCGGGTGGCGGCCTAGGTTGACTTAGACCTGTGCGGCGCAGCCCCCGAGTGGTTCGGGTGGCGGCCGAGGATTTTAGGGTTGGACCTGTATGGCGCAGCCCCCGAGTGGTTCGGGTGGCGGCCTAGGTTGACTTAGACCTGTGCGGCGCAGCCCCCGAGTTGTTCGGGTGGCGGCCGAGGATTTTAGGGTTGGACCTGTATGGCGCAGCCCCCGAGTGGTTCGGGTGGCGGCCTAGGTTTTGTCTTGGACCTGTACAGCGCAGCCCCCGAGTTGTTCGGGTGGCGGCCTAGGTTTATGTTGCTTGCTGACAAAAGTAAAGGGGAGAGCTTGTTCCTCAAATCACTTTATTGATTTTTGTGAGCAGGCCGCCTTATTAAAACCCTTCCAGTCCCCTCGGGTACCCTGGCAAGGGAAAGAGTGCGTCTAAAACCTGCCGCTTCTTGACATTGTACTGTTACAAATTGGGGTCGATCAGGCGTAGAAGCGGCGCAGTTGCGCAACGTTCCACGGGTTGCTGCAGACTATCCCCGTCTTCGAGTCCTTCAGGCGGTAAGCTCCGCCGCCGATTGCCTCTGTCACGATGTATGGACCCTCCCACGGGGAGGCAAGTTTGTGCACCTTCTTCTGCTTGAGACGGAGGACAAGATCACCAGGGACGAACGCTCTGGGCCGCAGTCGCCGCCCGTGATAGTTGCGCAGGTCTTGTTGATATACGGCTGTGCGGGTGAGGGCGATGTCGCGTGCTTCGTCCAGGGTGTCCATGTCATCCTCGAGTGCTTCTTCTGCATCAGACTCGTCGTAGGCCACCACTCGGGGGGCGTCGAACTTGATGTCGCACGGCAGGACTGCTTCAGCGCCGTACACCATGAAGAATGGCGTGTACTGGGTAGATCTGTTTGGCGTGGTGCGCAGACTCCACAGCACAGATGGCAGTTCTTCGACCCAGGCACCTGCGGTGCGCCTCAATGGCACTCGCAGGCGCCTCTTTACGCCCTTGCAGACTAGGCCATTGGCTTTCTCGACTTGTCCGTTGGATTGCGGGTGCGAAACAGATGCGTAGTTGAGCTTGATGCCTTGGTCAGAGCAGAAGTCCTTGAATTCTTCGGCTGTGAAGTTCGAGCCGTTGTCGGTGATGATGCTGTGTGGCACGCCGAACCTGAAGATGATCGACCTGATGAAGTTAACCGCCGAGGAGGCAGTCGAACTTGTGATGGGCGCGGCTTCGATCCACTTCGTGAACTTGTCGACTGCCACCAGGAGGTGAGTGTGTCCGCCCGGAGAAGACTTCTTGAGTGGACCCACCATGTCGAGCCCCCATTGAGCGAAGGGCCACGCGAGTGGTATGGTCTTCAGTGCTGATGCCGGTGCGTGCGGCTTGTTGGCGAACTCCTGGCAGCCGATGCATTTCCTCACGAGTTCTTCTGCGTCTTGCATTGCGGTGGGCCAGTAGAACCCTGCTCGTAGGGCTTTGGCCACCAAGGCTCGACTGCTGGCGTGGTGTCCACAGATGCCGGCGTGGATCTCGAGTAAGATGGCTTGACCGTCGACTGGATCGATGCACCTTTGGAGGACTCCTGAGATGCTTCGCTTGTAGAGTTCCCCGTTGATGACGGTGAAGCCCTTGGAGCGGCGGACGACGCGCTTGGCTTCGACTGGGTTTGCTGGCACCTTCTGATGCAGTATGTAGGCCAGGTATGGGCTTGTCCATGTGGGTTCGACCAGCATTACCTCCATGGGTTCCGTCTCCGTGCTTGGCGGGTTGGTGGTGCTCGTTGTCGGTGTAGAGGGTCCCGGCGCAGGCCGGAGCTTGATGGAGCGTTGCTTGATGCACTCGAGGAAGACTCCGGGTGGCACCGGTGCTTTGTCTGAGCCTAGGTTGGCGAGGATGTCAGTTTCCTCGTTGCTCTGACGGCCGATGTGCCGCAACTCGCAGTCGTCGAAGGTGCCTTCCAGCTGGTTGTATAGGTCCCTATAGGCTATCATGTTGTCGGCGATGGCGTCACATTGCTTCATGGTTTGCTGCACGACAAGGTAGGAGTCTCCGTAGATCATGAGGTGAGTTGCGCCGCAGTTTTTGGCCATCCGCATGCCGTGGATTAGGGCTTCGTACTCTGCCTCGTTGTTGGAGGGTGTTGGGAAGTCCATTTGCAGTACATACTTCAATTTGTCGCCTTTGGGTGAGATGAGGACGACTCCCGCCCCTGCTGATCTGAACTTCTTGGACCCGTCGAAGTACATTGTCCATGCGTTGGACAAATCGGGTACGTCTGGTAGCTGGGCCTCTATCCACTCTGTGGTGAATTCTGGAAGAACCTGGGCCTTGATTGCCTTCGGGTGCGCATACTTCAGCCCCCAGGGTCCTAACTCAACAACCCACTTGGCGACTCGTCCTGTCGCGGCTTGGTTGGTGAGGATGTCGGAGAGCCCAGAGGAGCTTACCACCGTGATGGGATGCTCGGAGAAGTAGTGGACGACCTTCCTTGATGTCATGAAGACTCCATAGGCTAGCTTCTGGTAGTGCGGGTACCGCTGCTTGGACAAGGTTAGCACCTCGCTGAGGAAGTAGACAGGCCGCTGAACAGGGTGACTGTGCCCTTCTTCTCCTCGTTCGACTACGAGTACCGTGCTGACCACTCTGTTGGTGGCTGACACGTAGAGGTACAGCGGCTCGTTCTCCAGTGGCGCCACCAGTACTGGAGGAGTCGTGAGGGTTTTCTTGAGCTTGTCGAACGCGTCTTGCGCTTCTTCTGTCCACTCGAATTTATCCGTCTTTTTCATCAGTTGGTAGAAAGGCAGGGCCTTTTCTCCCAACTTACTAATGAACCGGCTGAGAGCTGCGACTCGGCCGGCTAGGCGTTGCACTTCATGAAGCTTGGTTGGAGCTGGCATTGCGAGTATGTTTTGCACCTTCTCAGGGTTGGCTTCGATTCCTCTTGCAGAGACGAGGTACCCGAGCAGTTCTCCGGCTGGCACGCCGAAAACACACTTGTCCGGATTCAGCTTGATCCGATACTCGTTAAGTGCGGCGAAGACTTTGCGGAGGTCAGCGATTAAACTGTCCTCCGTTCGAGTGGTGACAACTATGTCGTCGACGTAGACTTGGACGGTTTGTCCTATTAGCTCCTTCAGGCAAGCTTGCATCGTGCGCTGGTATGTGGCTCCAGCGTTCTTCAACCCGAAGGGCATCATCTGGTAGCAGAACACACCATGGGGTGTGATGAATGCAGTTTTCTCTTCATCTTCGACTTTCATCCTGATCTGCTGGTACCCGGAGTAGGCGTCCAGGAAGGATAGGCGCGCACAGCCTGCAGTCGAGTCGATGATCTGGTCTATCCGCGGAAGCGGGAAGTGGTCCTTGGGGCAGCACTTGTTAATGGCGGTGAAGTCGACGCACATGCGGAGTGTCTTCGTCTTCTTCTTCTCCACCAGGACCGGGTTCGCTACCCAGTCCGAGTCCTTGATCTCACGGATGAATCCGGCGTGTAGCAGCCGGTCGATCTCCTTGCTGATGGCGTCTCGCTTGGGACCCGAAAAGCGTCGCATGGTCTGCTTGACAGGTCTGGCGTCCTTGTGGACGCGTAAGGAGTGCTCGGCGAGTTCCCTGGGTATGCCTGGCATGTCAGAAGGTTGTCAGGCGAAGATCTTCCAGTTCTCACGTAGAAACTCGACGAGCGCGCCTTCCTATGCGATAGGCAGGCTTGTCGACACCTTGACTATCTTGCTGGCGTCCGTCGGGTGGACTTGGTGGGTTCTTATGTCGTCAGTCGTGTTGAAGGCAGAGTCCTTGGCTGGTTTCTTGCGTGGCAGGAAGATGGTTTTGTCGTTGTCGACTGCCATTATCGCAAGGTGCTCCTCCATTCCGAAGAATTCAGAGATTTGGCTGAACTCGCGGTCGCAGCTGTTGGAGCGGTCGAAGTCGCCGTGCACCGTGATGACGCCCTTGGGTCCAGGCATCTTGAGCATCAGATAGGCGTAGTGAGGTATCGCCATGAATCTGGCAAAGGTTGGGCACCCGAGTATCGTATGGTACTGCGACTTCCAGTCGACTACCTCGAAGTCGATCGCCTCCCTCTGGAAGTTGTCGGGTGTGCCGAAGATGACGTCGAGTGTGATTGCTCCCATGGGCGTGACTGCTTGCCCTGGTACTATGCCATGGAAGGTGGTCCCTGATGGCGCCAAGTTTGTTGTTGGCCTGTTCAATCTTCTGAGGGTGTCGGCGAAGATAATGTTGATGCCGCTGCCTCCGTCCATGAACACCTTTTTCAAGGTGTAATCCCCGATCAAAGCTTCGACTACCAGGGCGGCGTGCCCGGGTCGTGGTACCGCAGGCGGATGATCTGCTCTGGAGAACGTGATCGGTGTCTCTGACCCTCTCAGGTATTCGGGTATTGCAGGTGGACAGGTGACAGCCTGGTAGACTTGGCGGGTGATGATCTTCTGTGTCCTGTTTGAAGGGCGCCCCTTCTGTATCATGTTGAGCTGTTCGCGTGCCGCTGGATATGCGTCAGGGGCTTCTTGCTGCGGCTGCTACTGCGGATAAAAAGCTCCCGCTGCCTGTGCTGGATTAGCGACTGCAGGTGCAGGTGCGGGTGCTGCTTGGAGAGCCAACTGCGCGACTGGCTGTGCTGCGGGTGCTGCCTGGAGAGCCAACTGCGTGGCTGGCTGAGCGACTATCTTCTGCATTGCCTGGTATATCCTGCGTGCCTTTTTGCAGTCCTTCAACAGGTGACGGGATCCCCACTTGCCCGTTTCCGGGTTCCTGAACATGTGGTGCTTGCAGGGTTGCTCCAGCTCTTCCTCCGGAGTCAGCGTGCGCCTCTGCCACTCTCGCTTGCGGCTCCCGTCGCCACGGTAGGTGCTGCTACCGCTTCGATTGAATTGCCCTTGGCTGTATTGGCGACTCTGGTCATCGCCGCTTCGACTGTACTGGCGACTGCTGTCGCGTGCTCCATCCTCACGGGGGGTTTCGAATCCCGCCGCTACTAACTCTATTGAGTCATTGCCGTGATAACTCGGCTTCTTCTTCTGGCGTCCTTCCCGCCAGTTGCTTGGTCCGGCCTCGTCTCGTGGAGTATCACGGACCGAGTTCTCTCCGTCCGCCCACTGGTTGGCTATCTTCATGAGGTCAATCATGTTTCTCGGCCGGAGCCTACCAAATTCCTCGCGGAGATCGCGGCGGTAGACGCCGTGCATGAAGGCATCCATCACCCGGTCTTCCGAGGTGGCTGCCATGGTGTTGCGGAGCAGGGTCCATCGCTGGATGTAGGACCGGAGCGGCTCGTCCCGTCCTTGTTTGCATGCTTGGAGCTCGACGAAAGTTGTCGGCCTTGAGTATGTCCCCAGGAAGCTCTTGACGAAGGCATCCGCGAACTCGTCCCATGTGCTGAAGGCGTCCTTGGGTTGGGTGTTGAGCCACCCGCGTGCAGATCCTGTGAGCATCAGCTGGATGTACTGCATGGCTGTAGTCGAAGTACCGCCCTGGCAACTGCAGGCTATGAGGTAGTCCTCCAGCCAGTCTCTCGGGTCCTGCTTTCCGTCGTACTTGACCGCTTATGCCGTGAGCTTGAAGCCCTTGGGCATTCTTGTGTCGCGGATGTTGAAGCTGAAGCATGGGGCACCGCGTGGCTCGAAGTCTCTATCGTCGCGGTCGTCAGCATTAGGTGTGCTGACAATCCGCTGGGTGCGGTTGCGGTCTACTGTCCTCTGCGTGATGACGTTGCGGAGGTCTTCGCCTGGCTGCAGCTGTCGCGGCTGTCTTGGAGCTGGGCCTGCGAGCGCTGCGGATTCGCGGTCGCGGCGACCCCGATTTTCTTGCGCCCTTTCTGCTGGTGCCTTGTTCGCCAGAGCCTCTTCAACTGCCTTGATGGACATGATTTGTTGCTTGTGGAGGAGAGCGCGGGCGTCACCTTCAGGCGGCTGCGTCAGTCGCAGGTATGTTTCGACTGCCATGAGAGCAGCTCCGGGTGTTTTGGGGACGGGTATCCCGTCCGCGTCTTTAGTCATGTATGACGACTCGAGGTTGCGGGTAATTCCGGCGCGCTCGGCCTCTATCATCCGGGGCACGCGGGGCCTATGGCGCCTTGCTCCTTGCGAGACTTCTGTCGAGGCAGCAGTGAATGAGTAAGCGGCCCTCCTGGCACTCGCCGCGTCGGCCTCCTCCTTGCGTCGGAGTAGCTCGGCCTTCTCTACACGGAGTCGTTCGCCTTCCTTCCGCAGCAGGTACTGTACCGCCATAAGGTCCTCTCGGGGTGCGTCTGGTGGAGGGTACGTGCCCTCCTCAACGTGCTTCAGGGCTCTGATTGCCATGTCGCGGGTGATGGTGAGTCGTGTCTGATCCGGCATGACCACCTCCAGTGGATATGCGGGTTCGTCGCTGTTGGCCCGCGCCGGGCCGGTCATGTAGACTTGTGCGGGGTAAACCCGGGAAGTGGGGCTGATGCTTCCACTGCTGCTTCCTTCGTCCGAGCCGTGCTCGGAGTCGAAAATGGCTCCAACGTGGTGGGTACCACAGTTGCCGTTGAGGTTCTTTCCGTAGAATTTCGCGGCCTTCGCCGCGGATGCGAGGAATGGAGTCGCTGTCATCGACGTGGGTGCGATTGGCTTGCGGATGATCTCGCGACGCGAAGGCGTGGCCGACGTAGTCGGAGTCGATGTAGATCTTGGCCTTGCCCGCGACGCAACCAAAGTAGTCGAAGTAGACTTGATCCGCGTAGGGGTCGCCGCCGATGTGATCTCCTTGGCAGCTAGAGATGCAGGTGTCGTGGTTGCGTTGGGCATGATCTTCGCCATGGAGGCAGTTGGCGTAGTCCAGGCGGGCGCGATCTTCGCGGCAGTCGAAGATGCAATCGCCGCAGTCGCGGTAGATGCGATCACGGCAGATGATGCCGCGGTCGTTGTAATCGTGGCAGATGCGATCTTCGCGGCAGTCGAAGATGCGATCGCTGCGTTCGCAGCAGATGCGATCTCCACGGCAGGTGAAGGCGTGGTTGACGTAGTCGATGTAGATGCGGGTGAATCCACCGCACGTAGCGCGGCCACCGTAGATCGGAGTGTTCCGTAGCTGTTTATGAGGTAGCGCATGGTACCAAAGGTGATCCACGTACCTTCACTCAGTTCAGCGTACACCGAGCGATGAGCCAGCGGGTGGCTGACGTACTCGAGGGAGCCGGACCGGATTGGCTCCCTGGTGCAGGCGTCGGTCTTCAACGTTGATGGAGCCGGAGCGACCATGGTTCCAACGCTCGTTCTTTCCCACAGACGGCGCCAATTGATGAGGTTAGGGCTCGGCAAATCCCTGGTTTGAGCACCCCGGGTTGATTGAGGGGGAGAGAGAGATGAGCGCTGGTGATCACGACGGCTAACAGGCGAGGTTTTACCCAGGTTCAGGCTCCCGGAGGATAACACCCTACTTCCTGCTTGTCTGGTATTGATGTTGAGCGTGGCTACAATGGCGAGATGGAGATCTCACTAGGTTTTAGCTGGCGGCTATGAGCTGGAGTTGAGTTCGTTACCCTAGACGAGGGACCCTCCCAGCCTTTATATGATAGGCTGGGTCTCGGGTGAACTGTGCTGATGGCACTTACAGGACGATCAAGGCTGATGACCTGACGTCGACTATCTTGGGCCGCACGTCGTCCTTCTTGGGCCTTCCTTGGACCCTCGCCATAGGGTTGATGGACTTGGCGTGACCCAGGTATCACCACCGTGGGGTAGTCAAAGAGTAACCCCACGACACAAAGTATTGCTTTCTTCCTTTCTTCTTTTTCTGTCTTTGTTTTGTTTAATTTGCAGGAATTGAAGATTGAGAAGATTGGGAGATAAGAAGATCAAAATAAGTTGAGAAGATCAAAATAAGAAGATCTAGTTAAAGATTTAATTATAGGATTTTCTTGTATGCTTTTGCAAGCTCTTTTCTATTATTTGAGATAAGTACATATTCTGTAAATGTAGTAATATTATTCTTTCAATTTAAATTTGTAAAGTTTATATATGATTACATTTGTATTTGTTGGATCCAAATTTACTTTGGACATTTATATTTGGAGTTGTAATTGAGATGTACTTATTCGATAATTGATGTAATATTAATTATTCTTTCAGTTTAGAAAATTTGTAAGATTTGTGTAAGATCATATTTGTATTTCAATGGACTTTGGACATTATAATTCTAAAGGTTTATGTAAAGAGTTTTGTAAGATGGATTTAAGATGATGTGTGTAAGAATTGTTGATATGGTAGTGTAAAGATACTTGTGAGATCATGGATGAGTGTTGATGTTTGATGAGATGAGATAATATATGTATGGGATGCAAAGTTTGTAAATGATCATGAATAAGATGATGATTTAAGAGGATATTTATGTAAATGGTGTATTGAAATGATCATAGATAAGGAATGATAATTTGCTATTTGTGTTTTGTATTCAACTGGGATGGATATATATTTTTATAGAATTGTGATAAGAAGTGTCGAGAATTAGGAAAGGTCATGCTCAAAACTCTCGCACCTCGACAATCGACTAATTTGACTAATTAGTCTGTTGAGTGATAACTCTTTTCTTGTTTTTGTGTTTTCAATTTACTTTGGTATAAAGCTCATCTCGAAGTTTATTGCACTTGACATGATGATCTAAACCCTAACTCATCGAGTCGAGCGAAACCTCGATCACTTTACCTCTTCTATTTTAAAAGCGCGAAATTTACCTGCATCTTTAGATGCATGCTATGCGAATGCACATATTCTATTTCTACCCTTTCGACTCTTTAAACTGCGGGGTATTACAGCGTCACAGGACTGGCACAGGTAGAGGCTGAGGTCTAGGGACTAGGCAAGAGACTACAGCGCTGTGGGAGGGCTTGGCGGCGACGCAGGGCATCATGGAGGCATTGCAGGCTGAGGTGGAAGAGGAGAGACTAGATCACGTGACCAGTGCCACCAGTGAAGCCATGGCTATGATGCTGCGCTTGCAAAGGGAGAAGGCCAGTTCCAGATGGAGCTCCCCTGGTTCTGCCGCCTCGCCGATGTGAAGATGGTCCTTGATGCGCTGAGATCGACCATGGCGTAATCACCCCGCATCTGGTCCACCTCACCTCCACATCTTGGAGGCCAACAGATAATTGATGCTTAACTCAGATTTTTTATCTTCGTTGTTTGCTTTATCACTCATTTGCAATATTTCTAATGAAGATTCTGTCAGACTTAGATTATCAAGATAATTCTTTAGTTTTGTTCTTCACATGTACAGAACCATATTTGACACTTGACAACTTTCAGTAAGAGGAGCACCGTACAAATTTTGTTTTTCATCATCTGTTTGTGTTTATGTGGTCAGAATTTTCTTTAGCAACATGGTGTTTCTTATTTTTCTTCCAGTGAAGGACACAGTGGGTCATAATTATTTTCCTGTAGTCAATATTTCTATTGGCACTAGCCAATACATTATCCTTGCGCACCAGGGAAGATGATGCTTATGGTTGCACAGAATGCGGTAGTGCAAGATTGTTATTGTGATGTTGATTTGATCGAAAGTAACTGTGACGCGATGGTTTTGGTGTGGAGAGAAGATGACCTTGGGTTTAAGAATGGCTCCTCTGCCTACTCGACAACCAGTGAGTAGCACTCCAATTACTTAGACACATAATGTTCGCTCATTAAGATGGCAATATTTCAACCTTAATTTACCAATTTTCTAGGCACTGTACTAAGCCTAACCTGTAGTGTATTTGTTTCAGGTTTTCAGATTCAACAATTAAGCTGCTTTCAGTTTATTGAAGTATCATATTTTGTGAGTCGGGTTGTTCTAAGATATTAACTCTATCAAGTTCTAATTTTTGGGAAAACATTAGCACCAGCTTGGGTGACTAATCAACATGCTAAAAACCACAGCATTGGGAAAGCCTTGAGTGGGTTGTTCTATCTTTGCTTAAACATCAACATTGTGTTTAAGCACATCATTTCATTCCTCAAGTTCGACTTCGCAAGGGTATATTGTAAAGTCATTCATCATGTTTTTTTGTAGGTCAAAACCAGAATGGGTATGCAGATGTAGCATCTATGATGAGAGGTGAAGGGGGCGCTATTTTTTGGTTTGATGACATGCCAAGAATCTTATTCATCTACTGACCTACAGCAAGTTGTATTTGAAATGTATGTCAACATGATATACTTCACTTGAGAAGTAGCTTTATTTTCTATAGGATGCAGACCTCTTATCATCCCTTGGACATAGATACACTGAGAGCACACCACTGCATCATTTTGGCCCTCCTATACGATAGATTTTTTACACTGTATTACATATATTCGTACTCAAATGAGCCTTTACCTTTGCCTGACATTCAGGCTATTAGTGTATTTTTGCGTTTGAGGTTAATTGGCTTGAATTATTATAATATCTGAAATGCCTTTATATAACTTCTGTTTTAACAGAACCTTCAGGAGCTCAAGCTATATCAATAATAAAAGGATTGTTATGAAAGTTGAACTAGCTTGAGTTGTAGCATGCACAGCTGTATTGTCCACATGAAATTTTCATGTTGGATCAGTATATACTAGTAGAAAAGGGGCCTATAGTCCCGGTTCATTTGGGCCTTTAGTCCCGGTTTGGGACCCGGGACTAAACAATCGGGACTAAAAGTAGTCCCGATTCCGATACGAACCGGGACTAAAGAGTCCCACGTGGCCCGCTGCTGGTAGGAGGACTTTAGTCCGGTTCGCAACACGAACCGGGACTAAAAGACTTTTCAATTTCTTTAATTCAAAAAACGATTTTATTTATCGAATTTTTTTAAAATTATTTTTGAATTTATGAATTGTTGGACTCGTTAATCTCTCACATCGGAGCCTCCTAATCACACTTAGTCTTTGGTCAAATTCCATTTTTGGTCAAACTTCCCGGTCGATCACCCATCCTCACACTACTCTACACCTAGCACGCTTAACATCCTGGTTCTTTCCCATCCCCCTTCCTATAATCTACTTGTAACCTTATGTCTATAATATGCTATTAATCATATTAACCCATGGATCATGTGGGTCACGCATTTTTATAATTTGAATTCTAAATAATTATTTAAATATACAAAAATGACTAAGTAATCATAATATTGAATAAATATAAAAATAAAATGTGTTTTATTATTTTTTTGACATTAATTCATTTAATATGGCATAATTCATATCTTTTAATCTGTAAATCAAAATTGAACAAATAATATGTCCATTATTATCAGAAAATATGAGGAATCCAAATATGACATAATTTTTATATTTCTAATTTTTTTAAAAAAATAAAAATCTGAATTTTGAATCTTTTTGAATTTCAAAAATCCAAAAAATTCAAAAAAGCTGGTTGAATTCGGAAAAAAATTTAGTCCCGTTGGTGTCTCAAACCTGGACTAAAGATAGACCCTTTAGTCCCGGTTTGTGCCCCAAACCGGGACTAAAGGTGCTCCCGGTTTGTGCCCCGAACCGGGACTAAAGGTGCTTGCCCCTTTAGTCCCGGTTCCAGCTACGCCGGGACTAATACCCCCATTCGAACCGGGACCATTGGCATTCCGGGCCCTAGCAGGTCGAACCGGGACCAATGCCTACCATTGGTCCCAGTTTGTGTCTGAACCGGGACTAATGGCTTTGGAGCTCCTTCCGAAAGACCCTTTTTCTACTAGTGATACTTGCCAAACGAGTCAAAACTGGTCTCAACCGTGAAGGCACTCACTTCATAATTTCACGGTTTGAAAGGCTAACCATTTATGATGTCATGATCAGCCCAATCTTTATGATGTACTCCCTCCGTCCCACAATATAAGGCGTTCGGCAAGCTGAAACAGTTTGCCGAACGTCTTATATTGTGGGACGGAGGGAGTACTTCATAAAGCAAGGATCTCCATATGGTAAATATATTTTGTTCCTACGGGTTTTATTTATCTCATTTTCTGGCATCTGTATTTTTTTTGGTATAAAACACTATGTAATGTGGCTATTTGCTAAATGTTTTTACTCTAGCACGCTAGACAATATTTGAATGCTATGCTAACAATTGGTAAAATGCGTAAGTACCATGGTTTCAAAAACAAAATATTTTGTGTGACAAAGCATCTCAATAAATACTATGGTATATGCTTTGGTTGTTTTGTAATCGTGATTTTTTTTTTTTAGTTTTGGTGAAACTGGCCGTGACAAATTATTTACAGACTTTTTTGGTGCTTTATTATGTTGATTTGCACGATTTCGTGATTGATATATAAGGAGGCGTGCATTGCNGGAACGGAGGGAGTACAAAACTTGTATATGTTCATCAACAAAAAATTCAGAATTTTTTAAAATGTTTTACAGTTGTTTTCGATTTTTTTCGGCATGAGCATGTGAACTGGAGATCCAAAACAGCCTTTCCGCATTCAGGGTCTTAGTTGTGTCTAGAATTGTCTTGGTATTGAGAAGACACTATTTAGGTATTTAGTACGGTGACCCAGCACATCACTGCATGTTGTACTGCGCAAGTCGTTGACATAACACTCACAGAACGACTTATCCGTATATTACATCCCTCAGAGTAGTACAACAGAAACATAGCAGGTCCAAGGTAACACTATAGGATTACAACAATATTCAATACAAAATCTTGAGAACCTCCTTTATATAAAAGCAAGCCTCATACAAATAAAATCCAGAAAAGATCCAATTCGTAGCACTAAGCTGGAGATTAACTCTAACTCTATTCCTAATCCACTACTGCTGTTGTCACGGCCCTAATCTAGTCCATCTAGAATATCTTTATACAGGATTTCACTTCCTTCCAATAGATGTTGTCTCCTCCATTGGCAGTGTGGTCTTTGAGTATGCCATTGACACTGCTATCCTTGCCCCTCCATTGCCATGGTTGTCGTCATTCTTCCGTTGGTGAAGTAGCGGTCAACTCCTTCAAGCTCCACCAGCTCGACTTGATTCCTTGTGGAAGACCTCCTCTTCGTCGCTATGGATAACTGACATCTCTTCCGATGGCTCCAAAAGTTTAAGCAGGGGGTCAAATAGGAAGGGGTGAGTAACAGCGTTACTCGGCAAGTTCAGAATATATATAGAGATAAGGTGTTTCATGCAATAGCTACTTCCAAAACCTCAGGTCTTTGGCATAGATGCAAGTTTTTGCAAACATTTCTTCAAAGGATAGATTTTATTCTGAAAACTATGTCCACAGCCTCCACCGGTCTTGTGAATCCAAATGGGACTCCATTCCGGCCTCGATCTCGTAGTTCCATTCCGGGAACACGGTTGTAATATCACAAATTTGTTGTTTGACTCTGCAGAGTTGCATCACTTTACCCAACAGTTGCCTGGCCCTATATATGCTCTCTTTACACTCCATGAGTGTTATAGCCAAGGCTCAGGACATCCAGCCATGTGGAGCTTCTCCCAAATCAACACATATCCGCCCATTTATGATGCGGTAGGGGAATCATGTTCCACGCATACCCATCACCCCTCCCGAGATTCCCCACCAATTACCCCGTCGAGCAGGAAGTGCACGTGCTTCCACGCTGTTGGCCGCCGTAACGACCCAACCCGGTGTAGGCCTGCCGAGGATATGCGGATGAGAAAAGAAGCCTCTGACTGACCCCGCCCATACAAAGTCCGTTGGTTGATGCTTTTACTACGGCGAAAGGATCACTGGAACAGGGGTTATTAGTTTCCTAAGGATATATACCTTCCCATACGATGGAACACCGTACCTATTCATCTTACCATTGTTCCACCGCCAACCAATAGTATATACCACATCATTCGAAAATACCTTTTCTTTTTTATGTAAGTGAAAGGAACGTATAAGTAGCTTTGCAAGTACTTTGATAAAAATACATCAAACGGTATGCAAGAATGAACTTGCCTATTATAAAGGTGGCAATTCATGTCCTTCGGGGTTCTAGGGTTCGCGGTAAAACCCCGAGATCTGAAAATAGCAATGTAGTCCCGGTAAGGACTACTGAAACACTGTCAAGATGCTATTATGCATAGATATGAGATGCATCGTAAAATCCCCAAAAATACCCCGGCTCACAAGTGTAAGCTTCATTTTACTTGATATTTTGATAACATCGTATTCTTTGGTTTAGGGTTGTTTCATCATCTTTAGGTGATGTCGTTTATTACTTAAGGATTTTGATAAGATTTAGATGAATGAGTATATAAGATTTACTTGATTACTTAACTACTTGCACAAGTTTATTTAAAAGTATTTGAACTAGTTGATAAAATTTCCTTAGTTGTAAGTAGTTACTTATTCAGCATTTCTTGACTTAACCAATTTCAAATATTATCAACACAAGAGTGAATGAATTTTAGATGAATTCTTCTTTGTGTGTTTTACCTAGGATGAGTTACAGACAGTCATTTATAGTATGCAATAAAGTTCAAAATATATACTTTGAGCTTATTACTCAAATTGTTTTTCTTTTAGAAAAATAATTGTTTTTGAAAATAGTTCAATTCATTTCCACTTAAGGATCCTTGAATTTTTAAGGATAATTCAATTCATGTCCACTTAAGGATCTTTGGATTATCACATAATAAAATCTTTTTTAAAACTTATTTTTGAAATTAATTCAAATCATATCCACTTAAGGATCTTTGAATTATTCACTCAAGAAAACCTTTTCAATAAATAAAATAAAAATCATATTTGAAATCCTTATAAAATTGTGAGTAGAACACATATTTTTACTTTATTTTTAGGATTTATTTGTATTTTCATTTTTTAATTTGAATTCTATTTGATTGAGAATTTTTGCAAAATTACCAATAGGTACTTGGTCCAACTTGGCTGAATCAAGTCAAAGACTGGCTCGGGTCCGGTCAACCGACCGAGCCACTCTTCCCTTCTCCCTTTCTCCTCTCTATCGCGTGAGCTTGCTCTCTCTCGTTCCCCTTCTCTAGTGATGTCGCCGTCGCCTCCCCCGGTTCCGGCCATCGCCACCCTCTTCTCTGGCTTCGGCCAGCTCCAGCGCCACTGCTCCCCCGGCGCGTCTCCGCCCAGTTCTCCTCCGCTATTTCCCCGCCGCCGCGGTGCCGATTCACGACCATGCACCCCTAATCGAGCTCGCTCGCGGAACCCTAGCCGCATGGCTCGAGCTCGCCGGCGCAGCTCCCGCGCCTTCGGCTGCTCCCTCGTCACCTTTCGTGCTCCTGCTCAACCACGCCACTTCAGGCTTGCTCTCCCCCGTGAGCTTGGCTTCCTCTCGAGCCTCTGCTCAACCGCGCCTCCGGGTCGTCTTCCTCAACCTTGACTCGTCTCCGATGCGATGCTCCCGAGCAAGCCACCACCGATGGAACGGCGGTGTTGCCGGTGTCTCGTGTGGTCGTGGTGCTGACCGGGCTCTCCTACGGCTATTCCACTATGGTGCCGGCGGGACGGTGCTCTGGCGCAACTCCGGCATCGACACCCTCGCCGCCACTGCCTCGGCTACAGCTGCTCAAGGTGAGCTGTCTCTGGTTCCCTTCTAGCTGCTACACCCCTTGCGCTGGAGCATGGCCATCGTGCCATAGCTCAACTAGTTTAGGTTGCTCTCTGAGAACGGCCATTGAGCCGCTGCACTGTGGGGATGGTCTGGTCTGTGGTGACAAAGTAGTGATGGTGTAGCTATAGCTCCATAGATCTATGCCCTATATGTGCAATGATGCCTCTGTTTGGATGATTGAATCATCCCTAGCATGTGTGGCCTTGCTGATGCTCTAACCCTGACGAAACTGAATAATTTCAGTTCTAATCAACTTCAATTTATTGCTGCTTAAACATGGTAGTTTATATGCTTGGTGGCTTTGCTTGTGAGTTTATTATGCACTGCTGAATATATTTCCATAATTTGTGTCCATGTGCTTATCAGCTGAGTATGATTTACCCCTGTGGTGCCTCTGTTGAGTGTGCACAGGGTGTAGATACATGTTCAGCATGATCTGGTGCATGTGTTGTGCACTGGTGCTTGCTGGAATTAGATTTATATGACCAGTATGCATAATTTTGTGATGTAGGAATATGGAGATGTATTTCTGGACAGATTTGGTGGTGGCAATTGATAAGAACAGATGTTGTGCTTGATTTGTTGGCCTAGTCGGTGATGCAAAGGCTGAGGCATAGATTTTTAATAAGAACATATTTTATTTGGTGGCCTTTTATCTCTGTGATGACCTTGCATAGCATCACTATGCAAACTGAGGGAAATTTCTCCTCTCTCTGCCAATAAGAATAGATGGATGCACCCCTCTCCTCTCTTTCCCTCTCATCTAAAGATATGCACCTATGCTATATGAGATTAGATCCTAGCAACCTGCTGCTGAAGAGAAGCTTGGTCTTCTGGATTCTGAACATAACCTGCGTCTTGTGGCTAGCCTGCTCCTCCTCGCTGCTTGACCTATTTCCTAGTTGTTCTAAAGATTGAGCATGGTTTGGTGGTGTTCTTGAGATGCTATGGCTGATATGGAAGAGTATGTTAGGTTCTGATAAGATTGTGTTGATGTGAGAAAAATATGGTGCTAGATAGATATTTAGTTGCTGAGTAGAATTTGTGGTGCGGCTGGTTGTTCTTGTGCTCTTCCTAAAGTGGACATATAAATGGTTTAGTCCAAATTCGTTGGTCATCATTAAGCCGACGTTCTTAGTGGGCAAATGGTTGCCAAGGGTTTCTTTTATAGGGTCTTGCTATCCCTCACAAGTTGACACCTCAAGTGGTGACTCTTGCTTTACATGGGTGAGTAAGCTACTTGTTGTCATACCCTCACGTATGAGCATTCCTTGGGGTTCAAGTTAACTTAGATATTTTGCTTGTGGATAGAGATGTCTAGTCATTGTTCTTATCTCTTATGTGACAAGCTTATCCTCTCAAGCTTGGTATTATCCTCTTGTAGGATTTATTTTTGGGCATGCCAAGTGGCTTTTGTTACTAGATGGGCTTGTGGGCTGATTTGGTTCTCTCTTATGTGGGCTTTGAATTATATGGGTGGTGATCCAGTGGCTTTGAATTTCAGATTTGTGGGCTTTAATGATTTAACTTTCTTCCTTGGTAATTTAATACCATTGGAGAAATATGAGAATGTGAGCTTTCTTATTATTAGGAACTTGACTAGATTAGAGGGATTGACTAATTGCCTTTGTTGCCTAAGATAATAAACATGGATCAATATTAGTTGCCTTTGTCCCATGTTGCCTTTGTATCTTGCTCAAATGGATCATGTCCCTTGTTGCCTTCTTGTTGCCTAGTTGATCCATGATGTCTCAAATGATCCAAATAATCCATTGTTGCCTTTGATTTAATATTGATCCCTCTAGTCAATATTTGGATATTAGGGCAAGTTCCTAATATCCATTAGTTAAGTTCCAAGATTTAATTGCCTCACCCTTGTGGTGAAGGCAAATATTTTAATCATAAGAAACTTTCTTTTTTGTCCTTGTTCATTTTTTTTAAAATTCAATTGCTTTTATGCATACAAAAGAGATCTGTTAACAAGGTAGCTAATCTTGTTACCAAACTACTTCTATATAACACAAAGCCTTTCAATTTCACCTAAGTTTAACTAGAGAAGTTGTTAAGAACAACTTTGGGTTTTCTTTCTTGCTTGCTTGTTTTGTCTTGCAGGAATGGATTTGAGAAGATTGGAAGATAAGAAGACCCAGATAAGTTGAGAAGGTCAAGTTGAAGATTTAGTTTAGGCTTTCCCTTTCTTCTTTGTATTTGTTCTTTTCTTTTGGATGAGATATGTACATTTCTATAAATGTAGTAATAATTATTCTTTCCATTTAAATTTGTATAGTTTGTATATGACCCCAATTGATTTGTTGTATCCAATTGGACATTTATATTTGAAGTGATAATTGAGATGTACTTATTCTACATTGATGTAATATTACTTATTCTTTCAGTTTGGGGAGTTTGTAAGATTTGTATAAGATCATTTTTGTCTTCAATGGACTTTGGACATTATGATTCTAAATGTTTATGTAATGAGATTTGTGAGATGGATTTGAGATGATGTGTGTATGAGTTAATGATATTGTAGTGTAAAGATACTTGTAAGATCATGAATGAATAATGATGTTTGATGAGAGAATATATGTGTGAGATGAGAAATTTGTTTATGATCATGTATATAGAATGATAACTTGATATTTGTGTTTTGTATTCAATTGGGATGGATATATTGTCTTTATAGAATTGTGATAAGAAGTGTCGAGAATTAGGAAAGGTCATGTTTGATTTGCTAGTACCTCGACAATCGACTAATTTGACCAACTAGTCTGTCGAGCAATAACTAATTTCTTATTATTGTGATTTCAATTTCATTTTTGCATAAAGTTTATCTTGAAGTTTATTACACTTGATAGGATGATCTAAACCCTAACTCATCGAGTCGAGCGAAACATCGATCACTTTATATTATTTATTTCAAAAGCGCGAAATTTTCCCGCATTTTCAGATGCATGCTATGCGAATGCACAAATTCTAAATCTACCCTTCGGGTCCTTGAACTTTGGGGTATTACATCTTCTCCCCCTTAAACTAAACTTCGTCCCGAAGTTTCGACTCCTCTCACGTAGAGATAAGTAGAATGAACTTCTACAGATATTGATTCTCTTAAATTCCTTGCTGAAGTGGACGTAGATCTAGGTGATCCCTTGTCCAACATACTTTTGTTGCATCCTCCATTGATCCATATTATCCATCTGTCGATTATCATCGATTCTTTGATAAATTCTAACAAACTTACTATTCCTTCATGTCTCACAATCATCCAATTCAGACTCCTTGCATAACCCTGACTTTATAGCCCTGTGTCGAAGATCCTCTTCTACCTCCTTATAAGAACTTTAGGTATGATTGTTGGTATACTTTCTTATAATCAGGAAACTACAAAGACTTCAATTCTGATGGTAAGCTCATCGCCTAAGCTCCAGATCCTCTAAAGTAACTATCCTTACCGGCTTTAGGGAACATATTTTGTCCGTAGTGGTTTGCTTCCTCAGAATGGATTAGACACAAGTACTCCATCCAACCATAAGTATTTCATCATATAGGTAGTCCTAACGTCACTTGTATTCAGGGTGAACAATCCTTTTGATGTCAATCTCCTCGTATCCTGGTATTGATACGGTATACTTTCTCATCTTTGAATTCTAGTTCCTTTTATTCCATATCATTTAGATCCTCTAGTCATAGCTTCTATGACCACAGGATTCCTTGTGACTTTCAACCTCCAAATTTCAACCGCCTCTTTGATTATAAAATCTGGTAAAGATCTCTGACAATGCTCATCTCTTTCGAAGACTTCTAGAGCACTGATAATCAGTTCGACACTATCTCAGTCCAAGTATTCATTCCGAACTTCGTGTTATCTTAAACCAAGTACTATTCAATATACTTGTTCACTCTCCCCCTTGGAGTTTCCTAAGACTTCCTTTGTTATGACCGTCTGTCTGTCGATCTTCATTCAGTCAACTCCATTCAGTCGAGTTTTGTAACTCACATTTCTGCTCAAACTTCCTCTATATAAGCCTAATGGCCTCATGAAGAACACAAGGTATATCCACCATCAGAGTGGTTGGCTCTAAGATGTCAATCCCCTTGATAATACATATTTCTCCATAGTTGCTCCACCTACAAACCATGACTTTGGTACTTTCACATCATATGTGTGAAGTACCTTCTTCCAAATTGGTCCACCTTCTAGGTTTATCGTCAATCCACGACAAAATAGATTCTTCTCCATGGTTCTGATGTTCTCTTGAACATTGAACTCTGTAGTTTCACTTCTTGAACTGGTTGATATGTCCTTTCTGGAACATCAACATTCTTCCATCCAAATACTTCACTTCCCTCTTCTCTTACTGACCTATCCTCATTTGTCGGATGTCTTTCTCACCACTCTCCCTTGTAAACTGTCTATGTATCCAACACAAAGTTATATCCTTGTAAATGTCTAATCTCTAATCATAAACTCTTGTTTGACGGTTAATTTCTCCGCTCATGTTTCTAGTAATGCCTCAGAATAGATGATCAACTTCCCATTTATTCTTTAAGAACTAAAAATATCCATGTTCTTCCAACCTTCAGCCTCCTTTCTCTTCAACCTTATGATACTCTTAGACACATAAGTATTGCTAGACTTCTTCTCAAACTCGATCCAAGTAGTATCAATATCTCCTTATTGCTTCAAATATAACCTCTTCCATAAAGTTACGACAAATCCATATATATTTTGCATATTGTCCTTCTTCATCTTTGAATTTGAACCTCCATGAAAAGACTTCACGACTTGACATGCAAAGACTTCATAACCTTCCTTCTTGGTTATGTCTCCTGATGTAGCTTTCCTAGCATCATCTTTGGTAGATCCTTGTCCAACTATTTGTAACACTCTTGGTCAAACTTACTTTGTTCCTCCATCCTTCCTTATACTTGTAAAATACGTCTCCAAATCCTAATATGGCGTGGAAAATGGTCTATATCCATCAGTAGCTTCATTTACTTCTGTCTTCTTTTGGCTTTCTTCTCTTCACGAGCTTCTATTGCTGCCTCAAATTTCTGATCACTCAGAACGCTCTCATACTAACCCATGTACCCTCTAGACCAGTAACATCAAGAAAGAACAAAATGTTGCAACATGCATTTGCACATCAAGTTCAAACTTCATGCCCAGATCTAGTCAATCAAAAATCCAATAAGAACCAATAAATCCCAAATACAATTATATATCACTCATGCAACATAAGCCCGTAAAATAAGTAGTACTTTGAGTAAGGGAGGGGCGTTTCTGCACCCGGGTGCACATGCACCTGGTATTTTCGAGCATTTTTTAAAAATAGTAAAACATTACGAAAAACTCTGAAAAAATTGGTGACATACATATATGTGTTTACCGTACTCGTGCAAAATTTCGGAATGAAATGACAAATTATGTGCTCTGTATAAAAAAGACAAATACAGTTGTCAGAATTAGATCTAAAAACACAAATTTGAAAACACAGATTTTGTCTTTTTTGCACAGAGAACAGAATTTGTCATTTCATTCCGAAATTTTGCACGATTGTGAAAAACTCATATGTGTGTGTCACCAATTTTTTTCAGATTTTTGTTAGTGTTTTACTATTTTTTAAAAATGCTCGAAAATAACAGGTGCATGTGAGCTCGGGTGCACAAGTGAATTTCCGTTTGAGTAAAAACATCTCAAGTACCTAGGCTTAGATGCTATACACTACAAGTTAGGTATATATTACCTTATAGACCTATTCTATATAACAACTCTTGCCTCACTGTCTTATGGGACAGGTTTATCCTTCACTCAAAGTGTGTCTTTTATGAGTATTTACCACAATTGACCATTCGCAATTGAGTAACTCTGACCTAGTGTCTAAGAATACCTATCTCCATCTCAGTTCAAAAGGAACTAAGTCTTCTTGGCAATGAGCTTCGTCTTCATACCTTGACGTACTTCCATACTTCTTCATCTCAGCAAGTGTAACTTCACGTGATAACTCCCGATCACTCTTGTAGGTACTATGGGTATACATGAATACCTTAATACTTCACTTTTGGACATGTGTACTGCTCCATAACCTCCATAAAATGGTCTCTCATTGCATATTGCATGGCTTAGTACATCCAGCTCACTACTATCATACTCTTCTCTTCTCTTCTTCCTCCATCATCACCTCATGATAGGGATCTACTTCATAGGATGCAATTGTCAATGATACCACATAGATATCACCGACTTGGATGTAACTCTACTTGGTATAACTATTGTATAGGGCATTCCTTCAAGTGTATACCAGTTTTAGAAAGAAACAAGATAGATAAGTACTATGCCTATAGAAGAATAGATAAGAATACTCTATATAAGTACGATGTTATTATTCTCAAGTGAATAACAACCATAAGTTATAGAAAGATATAGTTTAGATAAAAATAACTTCCTATAGTCTTTACCAACCTACAAGTCTCCTGAAAGGGTTTTAAACCTAAGGTCGCTTTTGCTCTGATACCATCTGCGGTGACCCAGCACACCACTACATGTTGTAGTGCGCAAGTCGTTGACATAACACTCACAGAAGGACTTATCCGTGAATATTACATCCCTCAGAGTAGTACAACAGAAACATAGCAGGTCCAAGGTAACACTATAGGATTACAACAATATTCAATACAAAATATTGAGAACCTCCTTTATATAAAAGCAAGCCACATACAAATGAAATCCAGAAAAGATCCAATTCGTAGCACTAAGCTAGAGATTAACTCTAGCTCTATTCCTAATCCACTACTGCTGTTGTCACGGCCCTAATCTAGTCCATCTAGAATATCTTTATCCAGGATTTCACTTCCTTCCAATAGATGTTGTCTCCTCCATTGGCAGTGTGGTCTTTGAGTATGCCATTGACACTGCTATCCTTGCCCCTCCATTGCCATGGTTGTCGTCATTCTTCCGTTGGTGAAGTAGCGGTCAACTCCTTCAAGCTCCACCAGCTCGACTTGATTCCTTGTGGAAGACCTCCTCTTCGTCGCTATGGATAACTGACATCTCTTCCGATGGCTCCAAAAGTCTAAGCAGGGGGTCAAATAGGAAGGGGTGAGTAACAGCGTTACTCAGCAAGTTCAGAATATATATAGAGATAAGGTGTTTCATGCACTAGCTACTGCCAAAACCTCGGGTCTTTGGCATAGATGCAAGTTTTTGCAAACATTTCTTCAAAGGATAGATTTTATTCTGAAAACTATGTCCACAGCCTCCACCGGTCTTGTGAATCCAAATGGGACTCCATTCCGGCCTCGATCTCGTAGTTCCATTCCGGGAACACGATTGTGATATCACAAATTTGTTGTTTGACTCTGCAGAGTTGCATCACTTTACCCAACAGTTGCCTGGCCCTATATATGCTCTCTTTACACTCCATGAGTGTTATAGCCAAGGCTCAGGACATCCAGCCATGTGGAGCTTCTCCCAAATCAACACACATTCGCCCATTTATGATGCGGTAGGGGAATCATGTTCCACGCATACCCATCACCCCTCTCGAGCTTCCCCACCAATTACCCCGTCGGGCAGGAAGAGCACGCGCTTCCACGCTGTTGGCCGCCACAACGACCCAACCCGGTGTAGGCCTGCCGAGGATATGCGGATGAGAAAAGAAGCCTCTGACTTACCCCGCCCATACAAAGTCCGTTGGTTGATGCTTTTACTACGGCGAAAGGATCACTGGAACTTGGGTTATTAGTTTCCTAAGGATATATACCTTCCCATACGATGGAACACCGTACCTATTCATCTTACCATTGTTCCACCACCAACCAATAGTATATACCACATCATTCGAAAATACCTTTTCTTTTTGATGCAAGTGAAAGGAACGTATAAGTAGCTTTGCAAGTACTTTGATAAAAATACATCAAACGGTATGCAAGAATGAACTTGCCTATGGTATAGGTGGCAATTCATGTCCTTCGGGGTTCTATGGTTCGCGGTAAAACCCCGAGATCTGAAAATAGCAATGTAGTCCTGGTAAGGACTACTGAAACACTGTCAAGATGATTTATGCATAGATATGAGATGCATCGTAAAATCCCCAAAAATACCCCGTCTCACAAGTGTAAGCTTCATTTTACTTGATATTTTGATAACATCGTATTCTTTGGTTTAGGGTTGTTTCATCATCTTTAGGTGATGTCGTTTATTACTTAAGGATTTTGATAAGATTTAGATGAATGAGTATATAAGATTTACTTGATTACTTAACTACTTGCACAAGTTTATTTAAAAGTATTTGAACTAGTTGATAAAATTTCCTTAATTGTAAGTAGTTACTTATTCAACATTTCTTGACTTAAACAATTTCAAATATTATCAACACAAGAGTGAATGAATTTTAGATGAATTCTTCTTTGTGTGTTTTACCTAGGATGAGTTACAGGACAGTCATTTATAGTATGCAATAAAGTTCAAAATATATACTTTGAGCTTATTACTCAAATTGTTTTTCTTTTAGAAAAATAATTGTTTTTGAAAATAGTTCAATTCATTTCCACTTAAGGATCCTTGAATTTTTAAGGATAATTCAATTCATGTCCACTTAAGGATCTTTGGATTATCACATAATAAAATCTTTTTTAAAACTTATTTTTGAAATTAATTCAAATCATATCCACTTAAGTATCTTTGAATTATTCACTCAAGAAAACCTTTTCAATAAATATAATAAAAATCATATTTGAAATCCTTATAAAATTGTGAGTAGAACACATATTTTTACTTTATTTCTAGGATTTTATTTGAATTTTCATTTTTGAATTTGAATTTGATTTGATTGAGAATTTTTGCAAAATTACCAATGTGTCCTTGGTCCAACTGGGCTGAATCAAGTCAAAGACTGGCTCGGGTCTGGTCAACCGACCGAGCCACTCTTCCCTTCTCCCTCTCTCCTCTCTATCGCGTGAGTGTGCTCTCTCTCGTTCCCCTTCTCTGGTGATGTCGCCGTCGCCTCCCCCGGTTCCGGCCGTCGCCACACTGTTCTCCGGCCGGCTTCGGCCAGCTCCAGCGCCACTGCTCCCTCGGCGCGTCTCCGCCCAGTTCTCCTCCGCTATTTCCCCGCCGCCGCGGTGCCGATTCACGACCATGCACCCCTAATCGAGCTCGCTCGCGGAACCCTAGCCGCATGGCTCGAGCTCGCCGGCGCAGCTCCCGCGCCTTCGGCTGCTCCCTCGTCACCTTTCGTGCTCCTGCTCAACCACGCCACTTCAGGCTTGCTCTCCCCCGTGAGCTCGGCTTCCTCTCGAGCCTCTGCTCGACCGCGCCTCCGGGTCGTCTTCCTCAACCTTGACTCGTCTCCGATGCGATGCTCCCGAGCAAGCCACCACCGATGGAACGGCGGTGTTGCCGATGTCTCGTGTCGTCATGGTGCTGACCGGGCTCTCCGACGGCTATTCCACTCTGGTGCCGGCGGGACGGTGCTCTGGCGCAACTCCGGCATCGACACCCTCGCCGCCACTGCCTCGGCTACAGCTGCTCAAGGTGAGCTGCCTCTGGTTCCCTTCTAGCTGCTACACCCCTTGCGCTGGAGCATGGCCATCGTGCCATAGCTCAACTAGTTTAGGTTGCTCTCTGAGAACGGCCATTGAGCCGCTGCACTGTGGGGATGGTCTGGTCTGTGGTGACAAAGTAGTGATGGTGT
Organism: Puccinellia tenuiflora; assembly: GCA_012064385.1. Lineage (NCBI taxonomy): Eukaryota > Viridiplantae > Streptophyta > Magnoliopsida > Poales > Poaceae > Puccinellia > Puccinellia tenuiflora. Next base: position 540,490 of record QRDG01000374.1, read on the forward strand.
AGCTATAGCTCCATAGATCTATGCCCTATATGTGCAATGATGCCTCTGTTTGGATGATTGAATCATCCCTAGCATGTGTGGCCTTGCTGATGCTCTAACCCTGATGAAACTGAATAATTTCAGTCCTAATCAACTTCAATTTATTGCTGCTTAAACATGGTAGTTTATATGCTTGGTGGCTTTGCTTGTGAGTTTATTATGCACTGCTGAATATATTTCCATAATTTGTGTCCATGTGCTTATCAGCTGAGTATGATTTACCCCTGTGGTGCCTCTGTTGAGTGTGCACAGGGTGTAGATACATGTTCAACATGATCTGGTGCATGTGTTGTGCATGGTGCTTGCTGGAATTAGATTCATATGACCAGTATGCATAATTTTGTGATGTAGGAATATGGAGATGTATTTCTGGACAGATTTGGTGGTGGCAATTGATAAGAACAGATGTTGTGCTTGATTTGTTGGCCTAGTCGGTGATGCAAAGGCTGAGGCATAGATTTTTAATAAGAACATATTTTATTTGGTGGCCTTTTATCTCTGTGATGACCTTGCATAGCATCACTATGCAAACTGAGGGAAATTTCTCCTCTCTCTGCCAATAAGAATAGATGGATGCACCCCTCTCCTCTCTTTCCCTCTCATCTAAAGATATGCACCTATGCTATATGAGATTAGATCCTAGCAACCTGCTACTGAAGAGAAGCTTGGTCTTCTGGATTCTGAACATAACCTGCGTCTTGTGGCTAGCCTGCTCCTCCTCGCTGCTTGACATATTTCCTAGTTGTTCTAAAGATTGAGCATGGTTTGGTTGTGTTCTTGATGTTCTTGAGATGCTATGGCTGATATGGAAGAGTATGTTTAGCTGCTGATAAGATTGTGTTGATGTGAGAAAAATATGGTGCTAGATAGATATTTAGCTGCTGAGTAGAATTTGTGGTGCGGCTGGTTGTTCTTGTGCTCTTCCTAAAGTGGACATATAAATGGTTTAGTCCAAATTTGTTGGTCATCATTATGCCGTGGTTCTTAGTGGGCAAATGGTTGCCAAGGGTTTCTTTTATAGGGCCTTGCTATCCCTCACAAGTTGACACCTCAAGTGGTGACTCTTGCTTTACATGGGTGAGTAAGCTACTTGTTGTCATACCCTCACGTATGAGCATTCCTTGGGGTACAAGTTAACTTAGATATTTTGCTTGTGAATAGAGATGTCTAGTCATTGTTCTTATCTCTTATGTGACAAGCTTATCCTCTCAAGCTTGGTATTATCCTCTTGTAGGATTTATTTTTGGGCATGCCAAGTGGCTTTTGTTACTAGATGGGCTTGTGGGCTGATTTGGTTCTCTCTTATGTGGGCTTTGAATTATATGGGTGGTGATCCAGTGGCTTTGAATTTCAGATTTGTGGGCTTTAATGATTTAACTTTCTTCCTTGGTAATTTAATACCATTGGAGAAATATGAGAATGTGAGCTTTCTTTTTATCAGGAACTTGACTAGATTAGAGGGATTGACTAATTGCCTTTGTTGCCTAGATAATAAACATGGATCAATATTAGTTGCCTTTGTCTCATGTTGCCTTTGTATCTTGCTCCAATGGATCATGTCCGTTGTTGCCTTCTTGTTGCCTAGTTGATCCATGATGTCTCAAATGATCCAAATAATCCATTGTTTCCTTTGATTTAATATTGATCCCTCTAGTCAATATTTGGATATTAGGGCAAGTTCCTAATATCCATTAGTTAAGTTCCAAGATTTAATTGCCTCACCCTTGTGGTGAAGGCAAATATTTTAATCATAAGAAACTTTCTTTTTTGTCCTTGTTCATTTTTATTTGAAATTCAATTGCTTTTATGCATACAAAAGAGATCTGTTAACAAGGTAGCTAGTCTTGTTACCAAACTACTTCTATATAACACAAAGCCTTTCAATTTCACCTAAGTTTAACTAGAGAAGTTGTTAAGAACAACTGTGGGTTTTCTTTCTTGCTTGCTTGTTTTGTCTTGCAGGAATGGATTTGAGAAGATTTGGGAGATAAGAAGACCCAGATAAGTTGAGAAGGTCAAGTTGAAGATTTGGTTTAGGCTTTCCCTTTCTTCTTTGTATTTCTTCTTTTCTTTTGGATGAGATATGTACAATTCTATAAATGTAGTAATAATTATTCTTTCCATTTAAATTTGTATAGTTTGTATATGACCCCAATTGATTTGTTGTATCCAATTGGACATTTATATTTGAAGTGGTAATTAAGATGTACTTATTCTACATTGATGTAATATTACTTATTCTTTTAGTTTGGGGAGTTTGTAAGATTTGTATAAGATCATTTTTGTCTTCAATGGACTTTGGACATTATGATTCTAAATGTTTATGTAATGAGATTTGTGAGATGGATTTGAGATGATGTGTGTATGAGTTAATGATATTGTAGTGTAAAGATACTTGTAAGATCATGAATGAATAATGATGTTTGATGAGAGAATATATGTGTGAGATGAGAAATTTGTTTATGATCATGTATATAGAATGATAACTTGATATTTGTGTTTTGTATTCAATTGGGATGGATATATTGTCTTTATAGAATTGTGATAAGAAGTGTCGAGAATTAGGAAAGGTCATGTTCGATTTGCTAGTACCTCGACAATCGACTAATTTGACTAATTAGTCTGTCAAGCAAAAACTAATTTCTTATTATTGTGATTTCAATTTCATTTTTGCATAAAGCTTATCTCGAAGTTTATTACACTTGACAGGATGATCTAAACCCTAACTCATCAAGTCGAGCGAAACATCGATCACTTTATATTCTTTATTTCAAAAGCGCGAAATTTTCCCGCATTTTCAGATGCATGCTATGCGAATGCACAAATTCGAAATCTACCCTTCGGGTCCTTGAACTTTGGGGTATTACATTTAGGACACCTTATATTCAAGTGAATTTCAAAGGATTTTTGGAGGATATGAATTCTTAGGAAATTTTCCAATGTCGGCCGGTTGATTTATAGGATTCGATTTTATAAAAAACAAATCCTAGAATATCATTTATATTACATCCCATAGAAATTCTAGCATTCGCTCTAACCTCTTTTTATATTTCCGTTGTTTTTCCTGTGGTATCAAACGCTCTTGCTAATCACATTTAGATGAGTGTGTGAAAGAGCATGGTTGCCCCCATGTGTTGTTTTGGTAATTAATGACAATCTCTATGGAGTAATGTGTGCTTTGAGTTATATTTATAGTGTTGGTCCATGAGGAATGCTTGAACTCCATATGTTGGATTCAAGGCTAAAAGAAGAAGATTATATGTTGATCAAGGCTAAGTGCAAATTGATCAACATACAAGATAAGCGCATGTGAAGGTATGCGAAGAAGAAGATTATATGTTGATCAAGGCTAAGTGCAAGTTGATCAACATACAAGATAAGGGCATGTGAAGATATGCGAAAGAGTGTCTCTCCCATATTAGTGTATGGGGGAGCAATATGCGAGTCTTCACCAAGCGGAGCACAATCAAGAAAGGTGATCCACTTGAGAGTAGATCAAGATCGTCATCATCTAGCTCAAGTGGAATGCGCAAGGAAAAGGTATGATCTTGATAGGGTTTCTATTTTACCGGTCTCGAGGTGTAGTTGGGAGACCGGGTTTTAGGATAGGTAACCGTACTATCAAGAGGGGCTCTCAAGTAAGCTTTAGCGTATCGGTCGTAGAGAGCTCAAACCTTTGCATCCTTGGCATCATCTTTATTGGTTCCTATTTGGCTCTTATCATGGTGTGGTATTGGTGCTTGTCGTGCTTGTCATGACAAGGCCAAGGTCACCGAAAACGGTTTTCATGTGTCTCCTCTTAAGTTTTCGGTGTCGGAGATTTTGCCGGTCCATCTATGCGGAAGGTTTCACTCTTCCATTTAGTAGCAAAATCTCCCTTGCTTGGTTTCAATAATTTCACTTGTTATTGGGTAGCATTTGTCGTCCTCTTTCCAACAAAGTTGGTTTCACTTCATTCGGACTTCATTTGCAAAAGATATGGTTTTCCGGTCTTCAATAGAAAGGTTTTACCTTTCATCTTTTGGTTTTACCATATCCTTTTGAACAATGATGTTTCTATGCATAATATTGTAGGGCTCGTTGTGACGATTCCAACGAGTCCAAGATTATCGGAAACGGAGTTCGTATGTGGAAGTTATTGCGTTTTCGGTGTCGAACGTTCTTAGAAAGAAAATTAGAAGGCGTCGCCCTGGCTGGCCGGCCTAGGCCGGGCTGCAGGCCGGGTGCCTCTGGTGGGTGGCCGGCCCCCTGGCCGGCCCAGGCCGGGCTCCAGGCCGGGCGGCTCTGGGGGTGGCCGGCCCCCTGGCCGGCCCAGGCCGGGCTCTAGGCCGGGCGGCTCTGGGGGGTGGCCGGCCCAGGCCGGGCTCCAGGCCGGGTGCCCTGTGTGCCCATGCGTGTTGATCCCAGGCCGGCCCCCCGGCCGGCCTAGGCCGGCCACCAGGCCGGGCACCCTGCCTCTCCAACGGCTCCATTTTGGAGCCTCCTATTTAAGGGGTTTCTTCCCCAAATAAACCCTAACCTTTTGCCAACCTCTTGAGCTATTTTCTCCCCTCCATTGTTGACCTTCTCAAGCTTGGCTTTCTCTCAATCCCTCCAATAGTTCTTGCTAGTTTTTGAGGGAAAAGAGAGAGGAGATCTAGATCCTTGTTTCCACCAATTGATTTCTCCTCTAAGTGAGGGGAACACTTTGGATCTAGATCTTTGGAGTTTCTTGGTGTTTCTCCTTTGTTCTTCCTCTCAAATCCCTCCCAAGCATTAGTTGCTTTGGTTGGATTTGGGTTGGAAGAACTTGACCACTCAGTGTGTTCTTGCCATTGCATTAGTTGCATCGGTTTGAGTTCTCCACGGTGATACGTGGAAGTCGAAGTTGAGAAGCTTGTTACTCTTGGGTGCTTTGGTGCCCTAGAGCTTGTTACTCTAGGGCACGTTGGTACCCTAGACGGTTGTTGATTTCTCGGAGTCTTGGTGGCTCACGGGATTTGTTGGGAGCCTCCAATTAGGTTGTGTAGGGTGGCCCAACCTTGTTGGTCTCGGAGCTTTGGTAGCTACGAAGACATTGCCGGGAGCCACCAATTGAGTTGTGGTGTGTGCCCCGGCCTTGAAGCATCAAGTCTTGGCGGCTCAGTGCATTTGGTGAAGACCCTCCAACTTGTGGAGTGTGCTTCATCCTTGTAAAGGTTCTAGTTGTCAACCTCAACGACAACATAGTGACAAGTGCCTCGCCACATTGGTGGTAAGACACAACGGAGATACGGTGTGCCATATCAAGGCTACTCGGTGTTTCACTTTGGTGAACACCGCGCCGCTCCAACGGAGACTAGCTTCCATTGGGAAGTGAACTTCGGGATAAATCATCGTCTCCAAGTACCTCGGTATTTCTATACCCGAGCTTACTACTTATGCTACTTACTTTGTGATGGCCATTGAGCTTGAAGTTATATATCTTGCTATCACCTAGTTGATTATATTGCTTAGCATAAGTTGTTGGTGCACATAGGTAAACCTAGCTAGTTTAGGTTTTGGCTTGATAGATTAAACGTTGGTTTTATTCCGCATTTATTCAAGCCTTAACCGTAATAATTTTAAATCCCCTATTCACCCCCCCCTCTAGGCGACATCCGTGTCCTTTCAGTGTGTCACTTCAATACTATATGTTTCCTATTTCTATGTTTTTGAAATTCCTGCGAATCAAAGAGGCCCTTACGGTCACGGAATACAGCATAGAGACCCATCTATGGTCGCTATGTATTTGATGACATGGCAATGCATGGACCCCGTCTGATAGGTAGTGTGGGGTTTCAGCGGTGTTTCTTTTGGCAAAAATTCCCTCTGAACTATCACATACTCGTAAAACCACGCATCTCGTCCCCTCCATCTCTCTCTCCCCCGCAGGGGCCATGGCCGCCTCAGTTGTTCCTCCTTGACTTGGTTGACTACAAACATGACCGTAGAAGCGACAAGTCGAACTCTGACACAAGCTATGTGCAGATGATATAAGTTATGTGCACAGCTGTGAGATGACAAATGGGTTTCATCATGAGAAGCTATGGGATCCTGGAGGTATTCATTCTTGTGCTTGGATCTTCCAATGCGGGGTGGTACTTGTTAACTGCAAGAGCAGACTAGGAGGATTACATTCAATAGAACAATGGTCTCCACTCAAAGTACAAGGATATACCAGCTCCAGCACGTTCATGTCCATTCTGGATGAGAGAGCAAAAGTACAGAAGCAATATGTATGCACGAGGGCCGTAACTGAAACTGTTCAGTTATGCAACCAACAGAGTCCATCAAATCATGCCATCAGGGATATTATAAGTGCACCAAACAAGAGCTCTCTCACGACCTGGCAGTTTTCGACCGTCGGATCGCGGTGCCTATATGTTTTTGGCCATCGGATTTGCATTAGTTCCCGAACTGGGCCAGTTGTCCCGAGGGGATGCTACACTGGAGGTCAAATTGGCCTCTTGTCGTGCATTGGGCTTCAAAATCCCACTAAAGCCCATGTAATCAACTAAGCCCCCAGGCAAGCGACTCGATCCGGCCTACTCGGGAGAAAAAAAGAAGACGAACGACGAAACGAGAGATGCATACGAAGCGACCACGCGAGAGAAAAAAGTTTCAGGTAGAGCGCGGTGATGAGGCGAGCCGCTACGGGCCATTCCGCTTGATACGACAGTGAGATGCGAAGGGGCAATGGCTATTGAAGCCGATCTGCCGGCGTTGAAGCACACAGTAAAGGATGAGTTCAGAAAAGCCATTAATGGCAGCTAAGGTGCGCCACTCGTCGGCGGCGACTAATGAACATATGTTACTGTTTCGCTGCATACATTTATTCAGTTCATGCGGTTATATATTCTGTTGTCCGCTCATGCCCAAACCCTTCCCCTCCTCCACCCCTCGAGCAACAATAGATCTTGGCTTGGTTGCATCTCTGTCCTCATCTTCCACACAACGAGTCTCTTTATTTTGGAGTGTCTCTGATTATATCTTTCAATCTACATATTTTGCAGGTAATATATGTCAAGATTCCAATTAATTTATTCAGGCCAATCGACTGATCTGATAGTACGCTGATATGGGGAATTCCTTAACTGTCAATTCACTATGGCTGTTGGTCAGGCGAGTTTCGTTGTACTTTCATACCTCATCTATTTCATTCTTATTAAGGAGTATCCATGTATATGTACGCATGTTAGCTTAGATTATTTACGTGTAGTCACAGCTGGGATCATGGCAAGTTTTCTGTTGTATGATTGTCTTGCACGGTTGCACCCTACTCTCACCGAAGTTCGGATATGGTTCCTGGGCAGGTTAGCTATTGTTTATTCCCTGTAATTTCCTACCTTAGTTTTTTCGTGTCTTCTCAATTGCACGCCATGTTTTGACTCCATCCTATCTTTGGGTTAAGTTTTAGCCTTATGCTGGTTCTCATAGAGCTATGTGTCTTGTTTCAGCCATTAGAGCCACTGTCCCTAAGCTGAAACTGGATGATGCATTTGTGCAAAAGGATGGCATTGCAAAGTCTGCTGAAGATGGGCTTGAAAAGGTCTCTGTCCACTGTTTGTTGTTGTAGAGCACAGAAAATATCTTGACTGACCTGATTTCCTAAGGTATGTTTATGAGATGTGCAAACTGTGATAGTTGATATTGAACCTGACGTGCAAGAGAGTAATGAATGAGATCAATCAGGTAAGTATCAATGATCACTTGCTGGCAGTCCATATGTATCCAACCAATACTAGATGATATGATTTTATTTCTTAGTTTTTGGTTTTGTATTAATATCGTTTTTTGTTTTGTGAAACAACTGCTAGAATGACTTGGCTTCGAGATCTTATGGGTTTCAAGATCTAGCCTACCCCAAGTTGTTTGGGACTGAAAGGCTTTGTTTTTGTTGTTGAAACAATTACTAGAATGAGGTCGGCGTCCAGCGAATAGCTGAAGCAGAGAAGATACTTGAGATTAAAAAAAGGCGAAGGAGAAGCTGAGTCCAAGTACTTGGCCGGTGTGGGTATTGCAAGGCAGCATCGAGGCTGTAGTGGACGGCATGAGAGACAACCTCCTCGCATTCTAAGAGAATGTCCCTTGAACCGCTGCAAAAGATAGCATGGAAATAGTTTCTGGTGACCCAGTACTTGACACCATGAAGGAGATTGGAGCCTCGTCCAAGTCCTATTCAGTGTTCATCTCCCATTGTCATGGAGCTGCCAAAGATCGTGCATCACAAATAATAGTTGATCTCCTGCAGGCCAACAATATTCTCTAAGAGGACATTGGAAAAGGATATTTTCAGTTTTTCAAGAGTTTTTAGTTGAACACCAAGCAATTAATCAGTTCACTTATTTATGCTTTGTCTTAGGTAAACGAAAAATTGTTGTTTTTTCTTACTCTATACAAAATAAGTTATTATGAAGGTCAAGGCAGCTATATAATTTCTTTTATTCAGGTTGGCGAGATGATTGATGAATCATCTGTGACCATACCTTGATAGTAGTAACTTATATGTAATATCATCCATATTTACAAAAATGTATATCAAATCTATTGAAAAAATGGACGGCCGCGGCAACGCGCGCCATCATGATCTAGTAGTGTGTAGAAACAGAGCAGCATGGTTCAATCATCGTGCTAATGTAACAACAATAAGGTCAATTCAACTCCTGAAACTCATTAGAAGCAGCGAACAAGGTCTCTGTTTTGTCTCACTGATGTTGTATACTGAAGAGTTACAGTTATCGTGGGATACTGGTGGCCGAATTTTCTTTGGATTTTCCACACAAGTTGAAGCAAAAAATAAGCGGAAATGCTCCAGCTCCAGCCTACTACCGTGGCTACTGGTCCGACCATGCTAACTACTGCGACAAAGTCTGTGCCGACCAAGCGCACATCGGCCACGACTATTAAAGTAGCATCTTTCTCAAGGAAGTCTGCGTCGTCCGCTACCTCAACTCCGTCAAGGTTTGCCTCGATTACGACATCCACCGTGACCTCAGCGAAGTCATGAAGCATCAAATATCATGCGATCTAGGCGGTTCGACTCGACGTCGGCTTGGGATCAAGCCAAATTTTATGGAGGGGGGGTTGTCAGTGACCTTCCTACTATGTGCTCATGAGATCGTCAATGGGCCGACACCCATGGGGTTTGGCTCGCAAGAAGATACCAGACCAACCACTACATATACCTAAGTGAGGGACACAAACAAGGGGCTGGGAACGGAACGGATGGCCTCGGCCTGGAAGGTGAGGATATGCTAGCATGTAGCCCATTGCTTCTCATGTAGTTCGTCATCTTCTTCCTCCAGATCTCCAAAACTCTAAATCTTCCTCTGTAATCAGTTGAGCGTCTGAATTGTTCTTGTGACCGGTGATCCGAATAGTAGGTTGTTCACGGACCTTGTGTCCAGACCTCTCAAACAAACGGAGATTATAATTCCTCTAACTATTTGAATTTCGTGATAAATCTAGCTTCCGCGTATATGTTCACCTACCTTTTGGTTATTTCTAATCTTGATTTGTGTTGTAATAGTAAAGAAAATCCATATGATGCAGCGGGGCTAAGGTCCAAGTTGTTGGCACTCGTTTTTGGCCGACTGCCATGATATGTAGGTGAAGAGCCGAGCATGGAGCAGGAGCAGGAGGAACCTGATAAATCAAGAGATGCAAGCCGCCAAGGTCAGAAGAGGGAGCTAGCATCAACTCATGACCATACGGACTCGTCACTGAGGACCTGATACACTGGTGGGTTCTGACCCGGATATCGGGTGTACCGGTGGGTTCCAGGGACTCGACAGCGGGTTCTAAGGACTCCACATTGGCGGGTTCTAAGGACTCGAATGAATCTCAAGATCCGATGTACCGGCGGGTTCCAGGGACTCGACAGCGGGTTCTAAGGACTCGACATTGGCGGGTAAAAGTGCATGGTTGCCCCCATATGTGGTTTTGGTAATTAATGACAATCTCTATGGACTAATGTTTGTATTGATCTATATTTGTAGGTGTGTCCATTTGCATTGCTTGATCTCCATTTGTTGGAGTCAAGGCTAAGGGAAGAAAAGTATGTGTTGATCAAGGCTAAGTGCGTGTTGATCAACACTCAAGTCCAAGTGAAGATATGCCAAAGAGGTGCCTCTCCCAAACATGTGAATCTTCACCGAAGCGCAATTGAGGAAGGTGGTTAGTCTTGAGGAGATGAGGATCGTCTTCATCGACCGCAAGTGGTTTAAGCGCAAGGCAAAGGTATGATCTTGATAGGTTATCTATGTGTTGCAAGGTTGCTTTATTCATTATATAAACCCTCTTATAAGGGATTGTCATCAATTACCAAAAGGGGAGATTGAAAGTGCATGGTTGCCCCCATGTGTGGTTTTGGTAATTAATGACAATCTCTATGGACTAATGTTTGTATTGAGCTATATTTGTAGGTGTGTCCATTTGAATTGCTTGATCTCCATTTGTTGGAGTCAAGGCTAAGGGAAGAAAAGTATGTGTTGATCAAGGCTAAGTGCGTGTTGATCAACACTCAAGTCCAAGTGAAGATATGCCAAAGAGGTGCCTCTCCCAAACATGTGAATCTTCACCGAAGCGCAATTGAGGAAGGTGGTTCGTCTTGAGGAGATGAAGATCGTTTTCATCGATCGCAAGTGGTTTAAGCGCAAGGCAAAGGTATGATCTTGATAGGGTTTCTATTTTACCGGTCTCATGTTGTTTAGTGAGAGACCGGTTTATAGGATAGATAACCGTACTATCAAGAGGGGCTCTCGACCGAATATCTTGATCGTATCGTCGTAGAGAGCATAAACCTTTGCATCCATGCAATCATCATTATTGGTTCTTATTTGTCTCTTATCGTGGTGTGGTCGTGGTGCTTATCGTGCTCGTCATGACAAGGCCAAGTTCACCGAAAACGGTTTTCATATGCGTCCCCTATTGCGTTTTTGGTATTGGAGATTTTGCCGGTTCATCCATGCGGAAGATTTCTCTCTTCCATTTATTTTAAAAATCACCTTTACTTGTTTGCTACATTTCCAAGGGTAGCATTTGTCATCCTCTTTCCAACAAAATTGGTTTTACTTTTTTTGGACTTCAATTGCAAAAGATACGGCTTTTTCGGTTTGCGAAAAGGACCTTTACCTTTCCCCATTTATTTTTATAATATATTCTTGGACTATGATGTTTCTCTATATATTCTTGTTGTGCTCGTTGTGACAATTCCAACGAGCCCAAGATCATCGAAAACGGAGTCCGGATGCAAAAGATATCGTGTTTCTCGTGCGTGCTGTTTTACACTCTGTATCTCATCCGGAATTTTCCGGGTCATTCCGGACTGCTCGGAATTTTCCGGGTAATTTCTGGACGGATTCCGAGGTGAACTAGTTTGCTCTCTGTTAGTGTTTCGGAATATTCCGGACCATTCTGGACCAATTCCGGACGACCACGAAAACTGCATAACGGTCAGATCTTGTTGACCTATAAAAAGGGGGCTTCTTCCCCAAAGGTTCCCTAACCATTAGAGCTCATTTTTCTCTCTCTCCGCCATTGTTGCACTTTTTGAGAGCTTGATTCCTCCACTTCCCTCCGATGATTCTTGCCCAAATTTAGGGAAACAAGAGAGGAGATCTAGATCCACTACTCCACCAAACAAAATCTCCTCTAAGTGAGGGGAACTCGTTGGATCTAGATTTTGGAGTTCTTGGTGTTTCTCATTTGTTCTTCCTCCTAAATCCCTTCATAGCATTAGTTGCTTTGGTTGGATTTTGGGGAGAAGGATTTGACCACTTGGTGTAGTCTTGCCTTTTGTATTAGGTGCATCGGGTTGTGCTCCCCACGGTGATTCATGGGATTGAAGGTTGGGAGCTTGTTACTCTTGGGTCATTGGACCCTAGACGGTGTCGTGGTGATTCTTGGGAGCCTCCAATTCGGTTGTGGATGCGTGCCCCAAGCTTAGTGGTGTAAAGGCTCTGAATTCCGCCTCGAACGATTTCGATAGTGGAAGGTGAACCAAACCTTTGGGTGCGGTTCATCGGAGAATAGGGTGAGGCCTTTGTGGCATCTTGAGTAGGCCTTTTGTGGCGAGCTCACACCCCTCCAACGAGACGCACTCCCTTAACAAGGAGGAACTCGGAAATACATCCTCGTCTCCGCGTGCCTCGGTTATCTCTATACCCGAGCTTTTACTTATGCAATTTACTTTGTGATAGCCATCGTGCTTGAAGTTTATATCTTGCTATCACCTTGTTGCTTGCCTTGCTTAGCATAGGTTGTTGGTGCACATAGGTAAACCTAGTAATTTAGGTTGTTGGCTTGTTAATTTAAACACATAGTTTTATTCCGCAATTATCAAGCCCCTAAATAGAAAAAGTGTTAATCGCCTATTCACCCCCCCCCCTAGGCGACATCCGGGACATCGTTTGTTCTTTCAATTGGTATTAGAGCCTCGTCTCTCTTGTTTGGCTTTACCGCCTAGAGAGTAAAGATGTCGTTTAGAGGATTAGTGCACAATTCCATGTTTATATTCAATGGCACAAATTTTAATGTTTGGAAAACTCATATGCTTAGTCACTTACGGGTCTTGGATCCCAATATTGAGCGTATCTTAGATATAGGTTTTTCTCCTCCAAAGGATTACGAAAGTACGACTTTAGAGGATGAGAAAAACTTATATATAGATTCTCTAGCTTCTAATGAGTTTTGCAAATTTGTGAGTGTTGTAGTTTTTGAGTCAATCTTGCCTCTACGGAATGCTCATGAGCTTTGGACGAAGCTTCAAGATAAATATGGAGTGTCCAACGCTATTGAGGAGGATTGCTCTCCCTCCACCTCCGGCCGTGACGAGCTCTCGTCTTCGTCTACTTCACCAAAATGGGGAAAGCCACAAACTAATGTGATGGTGAGTAGTGATAGGTTTTGCAACATTGATAGTAAGCTCATTATTGATGATCATTTATCTCTATCTTGTTGCAATGCTTCATCTTTGGACCTAAACACACATAGCACTATAAATGATTTACATGCTAGTGTTGATAGTCCTTGCATATCATCTAAAAATTGCTTGGATAAATCTCTTTATGATATGCTTGCTTTATCTTGTTGCCATGATAAAAATGATTGTGTTCCCTCTAACTCTTGCATTATTAATAATGTAGAGGAAACCCAATTTCTATGCAACAAGATGTGAACTTGAGTAGTTCAAAAATTAATTGTTCCTCTTCATCCACCTCTCATTGCCTTATGGCTAAATCTTCTTCTAGCAATGGTAATGATAATGATAATAATGATGAAAAAGATGATGAGGAAAATAATGATGCTCTCCTTCATGATAAAGGTTTAATGATTCTTAAGTCTTTTTCAAAGAATAAAATTGCTTGTGATAACCTCTATGAAATCATGAGCGCCCTTGTTGAGCGCGGGGAAACTATCGAGGCTTTGGAAGCAAGCCTTGAAGAAAAGGGTAAGATTGAAAGAGATGATGCTATGGAGAAGGCATCGTTAGAAGATGCTCTTGAGGAAGAGAAAGAGACTCGTGCTTCTCTTGAGGAGAAATTAGAATCTATTGAGGAGTCTCATAATGAAATAATTTCTAAAATCATTAAGAACGTGACCATGCTCATGCTAAATATAAAGTCACGAAAAAGGAAAATGCTAGATTAAATGAAGAGCTTGCTAAATTTTCTCCTTCTATTCCTAATGAAAATGATGCTTGTGCTACTAACTCTACTTCTTGTGAAGCATCTATTTTGAAGGAGAATGTTGAGCTAAGGGCTCAACTTGAGTTGCTAACTAGCAAGTATGGGATGTTGGAAGAAAATCATGAAAAGCTATCTAGCTCTAATGATGATCTTCTAGCATCCTATGCTAGTCTAAATTTAGCTCATGGGGCCATCACTACAAAGGTAACATCTTGTGAGCCTCATGTGGACAATAGCACAACTTTAGCTCAAAATGCAATATTGCCATGTGCTAGTCCTAGTAGTTCATCCACTCGTAATGTTGGCACATCGTGTGATGAATTACTTTCTTTGCCTTGTTGCTCTAACAATGATGTATCTACCTCCTCTAGTTCGTGTGTTGTCACTAACCATGTAGAGAAAAGAGGAGAGCTCAAGGCCCAAGCCACTTCTATGAAGAAAGGCTTGGAAAAGCGTCATGAAGGGAAGAGTGCACTTAACAACATGTTGAGTGTGCAACAACCCCCCAATGACAAGAGTGGTCTTGGATTCAACTCCAACAACAAGAACAAGTCCAAGATTGATAAGAATAAGGGCCAAGTTCAAGTGAAGAATCCGGCCAAGATCATTTGCTTCAAGTGCAAGGTTGAAGGGCACCATGTTCGGGATTGCCCAATGAAGAAGAAGCCTCTTAGTGAGAAGCAACTAGGGAAGCGGCCCCTTGCTCAATCTCATGGTGCACCACGAGTTGAACAAAGGCCACCTCCTAAGAAGACTCAAGTTATTGCTCCTCAAGTTGAGGAGCCTATTAAGAAGAAGAGTCGGTGTTGCTACCTTTGCCGTGGCAAAGGTCATTTTGCTTCTTCATGCACTAACGGTACCTCTTCCTCTCCTATCATAATTGATGATGTTTATTCTCTTGGGAAGGATAGAGTTGGCAATGTGTTTGCCAAATATGTGGGGACTCAAAGTGGTGTCAAGAAAACAACCATTTGGGTTTCCAAGCCTATTGTGACTAACCTCTTAGGACCCAACTTGGTTGGGGACCAACAAGCTCAAACTTGATCAATAGGTGTAAGTGGAGGACATTGGTGACTTGGCTATCATTTGAAGAATTAAGGTATCTTCATGGTTATAATTCATCAAGCCAAGTCAATTGGATTTTCACATATCTACCTCATACCCAATGCTCCTTCTTGCGGTAACTTGTATTTAATTCACATATTCATTGAAAGTTGCTTGCTCCCTAGCATGTGTTAGTTTTGTTCCTAGCATGTGTTTGTATGTGATATGCTTCTTTCTTACTTATCTTGTTATTCAAGATTGTGTATGTTAGTTGTGTATCATGTATATGTAACTTTGTGTTGAGCTTTATTGAATCTTGTGTGGATTTCATTTGGCTCTTTTGAGATATTAATGGACTATCCCATTTTGGGGGAGTGATGTGCTTTGTGCATTTCACAAACCTAAAAATGTGTGTACATGAGGCACACCACCTAGTATTAATATTTCAATATTATCTAGTTACTATGTGGTATGTCATAATCATGAGAAATTCAAATTCTATAATGTCCATTAATTTCTCTAGTTGGTTTTCATTTGCCTCGTCTTTAAAAATAAAATGAATTATCACATTATGGGGGAGTAATAAGCTATGTGCATATTACAATCCCATAAAAATGTGAACATTTGAGGTTTGCCACTTAGATTTGATATTGTAAATTATCTCTTTCCTATGTGGCATGTTTGCTCAAACAAGTTCCAATTTTCCTTTTGGTTATTCTTTGGCTCTTGTTTGTGTGAGTTTGCTTGGTGTGGTTTTGCTCTAATATGCATTCCTATATACTTTTGGAGAAACCATTTGTTTCATATTATTCTAACCATGGCTTTGCCGGTTGGTTTGAATAGTTGAAACTACCGACAAACCCTTATCGAAGTAAAACACCATATTTCTCATTTCTTATGTTTTTATTTCTTATCTCTTGCCATATGCTTGTTTGTTGTGAAGTTGGTCTTGAACATCATTCCTATATACCACCGAGAAATATCTCTATATACTCCTTGTCCATGACAAGTGATACTAGTAATTGTGGTGGATTTTGTAGATCATCTTCACTTTGGCTCTTGCATTAAATTGACTTATTTATCGCCTTCCTTGCCTCTTGCATGGATCCTAATTTTCAATAGGTAGTGTTTAGTGTTGTAAATAAAATATGGAGAGTAATGATCCCTTGTGTGTGCATTTTGTATTCAAATACAAATATCTAAGATAATGCATTAATCTTGGAGGAGCATTCCTTTTTATTTAGAACACTATCTTATCTACAATATTTGATCCTTTCAATTGGCATTTGATTCTTTATCTTATGTTTTGGTACCTTCAATCTTATATTTACTAATTGGAGGCACCATACGAGCTTCCACGTTAATCCTAGAGATTAAGAGGTTTTTGTCCTTCGGATCCGAACTTAGCCTGTTTGAAGCCGTTGGATCTATGTCATATGTCCGATGCATAACACGTGATTCCTCCAATACAATCTGGTGGTGACGAGTTCGAGCCGCGTAACCCTCCGTATTAGCTCCACATTAATTCGTGCCGTCCAGACACAAGGTCCTTTTCCCAAACAATTAAAGACAGAAAGAAATCCTTCTGGCGACAGATTAGATCCAGCAAGCAGAAGCAATCCCGTTCCATCGTAGGGAAGATAAGCCGCATGTTCCTCCTGCCGCCCTCTGCTCTTTGCGGGAATCGTGCGCTTCGGCGGCGGCAAGCACTCACAGCTATCCAATGAGATGTAGAAGGATTTAACGTTCGGAGGTACATATACAACTGCAATGGCACGGTTTATCACCGCCCTATGTGTACTTTTTTCATCATGGTGACCGCCACCGATTTCACCGTACGATTTGCTGCGTGGTCCGTCTAGAAAAAGCTTAACAATAGAGACATCCATACACTGGAAGAAAAACATCAGATCGAAACATCAGCGAAAATCGGGGGAGAAGCAGATGTAAGCTATTCAAATATCTACTCTTCCTCCTTTAGTCCATCCCTAGAATTTGTATGGCCTACGGCATGTGGTGCTTGGTATAACAACGACATGTGAGATAATTTGGCTTTGTGGCATGTATCCATTTGATTCTTTTTCATGTGCAATATGGAGTGTGCATTAATAACACACTAGCTACATTCAGATATTTTTAGAAGTTCAAATTTTGTGATTTTAATTCTTCGGTTCTAGAGGGGTACCAAATATGTGTGTTCGAAGCTTGGACTTTTTTTTTTATGTTGTTGCTCATCAGTACCTAACTATGTTTGGGAGAAATATTTTCTCTTACTTTGTACTTGCTTTGCTATTCTGTAGATGGACCAGAAAGATACGGTACGGTGTCTCCCTATCTGAACTTTGCAAGTAAGAAAATAGCAGCTAACGGCAGCTATGATTCACGCAGGTTATACGTCCACAGCTGCAGAGTACGGCTTCAGTGATATCTAATGTGCTCTTTGGTGCAAATCCAACGAGCTATATTTTGGTTGGCACTGAAATCTTATAAGGTTATGCCTTAAGAAACATTTGATTCACGATATTTTGATTTGCTGGCAGGTGAACTTCCGAGAGTGGATATGTTTTCTCTGAGTACCAATGCCAAAAAATTGGTGCACCCTACAACTTCATCTAGAAAAGGTGCCATAGCGAATTCAGTATGCTATTAGTTAATTGTTAGATCTTGGAGCTTCGTTAGTCAGTTTTTGCTTCCAAATAAAAAAAACTTCCGGTTACTTCCAAATCTTGGTAACTTTAAGTTTGCAGTCACGAAGGTAAAATCTTGGTGTTTCATTGATGGTACGTAAAACATGGTTGCCTTCGTTACTATAAATTTTCTTGCGGAGACATTAATTTGTAGGATTAATGTAGCTTTTTATCCTACTTAACTGTCCCCGGTTGGAAAAAAGAGTGTTAGCACTATCGTTGTTCCTCCAAAAATAAAAAATAAAAACCTAGATATTCCATTTCTGTTTAATTTTTTAAAATCTTTAATCACTGAAATTGTGGGCCATTACACATAAAGATGTGTCTGCTAAATTTATAGAATCAGCGGAAGCCAAATATGTTTTCCTTTTCCTCTTCCTTGGTGAAAATTGACCCTTGGTTTATAGTGCCAAAATGGTCATCATTATTATTGTGCTTATGCCCTCATGTCCCTACAAGTTTTTATCACATCTGTAAACATATGTAGATGAATAAAACAGCTAAAACTATCTAACAATTGCCTGATCATTTCCATTCGGTTGCAAGTATCAGTTCAATTATTCTTGGTTGCCGTGAAGGCTAACTAATATTAGCTCCTTTCAATTAACCTGTTGTTCACTTTCGACCCATAAAAATGATGGTATACAACTTGATGTTTGCAGATTGCCTCTACACGTACATACGAGGCTGACCAGACCAAGAACTGACTCAAGGAATAGATTCAGCATTTTACCGTAAGGGAAATATTATTACATGGTCTTAATAATAGTTTTTGAAAACATCATTCCTAAGTTTTCCTATATTTCTAATATAAATTCATGTCCAATAAATCTACCCACGATGCTTTTACTATTCTATCCCGTGCAAGTGCACGGGATGATGACTAGTTGGTATTAATTGGAATTGAATATCTCCTCCATAGATATTTGTTCCAATTGATATTTATTGTGGGAGTCTTGATACCTTTTTGCCTTATTTTACTTTACTTGATTTCGGTCAAGTATCACCCTCTTCTTGGTATCTTTTCTCCTAGTTGGTATCTTATTTTCAATCGGTGTCTTATCAATCATTTGTTGTGTTGATTTGATTTCTTTTGATTTCACACTTCATGTGTTGATGTGTGTTGGAATCAATCATTTGTTGATTTGTTCTTGCCTCAATCATGTGTTGATTTAGATTTTGATATAACTTGGACAACCTTTTTGTGTCACACTTTGGTGTGCTCCCTTCTTGGTTTACTTGGTGTTTTCGTCCAAGTTATGTCTCGTTCGGTTCTAGAAAGCCTTTGCATGCTCGGTTACTAATTTATATTATTTTAGCATGCTTATCCTTCTTGATCCAATAGATAGGGTATACTCCATCGAATCCTAAATCGGCTAAGATGTGCATGAAATTCAATTTCATATCTATATGCACATATTTATGTGGAGTATGTCCTATATATTGTAGTTTATCTAACTACTATGGAACCCAATGAGTTTGGGAACCATTTTGTACTCTAATTTTGTTTTAGGTACAATGGAGATGCATTGGATGCTTGCCTCATTCATAAGGATGGTGTTCTCACCGTGTGATTGTCGGAGTCAAGCTTTGATGACAAACCAACTCTCATCATCTTCATCGTCAATGCATCTCGGTAACAAGTATCTATCTCATGCATACTTTTCTAGTCTTCAACCTTGTGTAGGTTGCCTCTTGGCATGAAATCCTTTATTTGCAATTGTTGTGGTTTTGGCTTATTTTCTTCACTTGGTATATCTTTGTGATATTTGTGATGAATTTGCAAAACCTTTTCTTCAATTGATATTATTTGTTTGTGATACTTGTTGCCTATCTCAAAGCATCTTCACTATCTCTTGTTCCCTTAGTGATATGTGTGATGCATTTGATATATTTGAAGTTCATTCATATACAATGAGATAAATTTGAGCTATGTGCTATGCTTTTAAGCAACAATCTCGTTTGTATATTTATGACTTCCTTTTGGATACCTTGTTCTCTTTTTCCTGAACCATTTCGTATGTATATGTTTCTTTGCGGATGCATATCTTAAATGGTTTGTCCAATTAGAAACCTATACATATGAGAGAGGTCACCTTTTAGTTGGTATCCTAATTCTTTTGAGCTACCTTGTTTTCATCTATAATTCTTTGGTGGCTCCAAATTTGTCTCATGAGTGCTTGTCTTATTTTTATTGGTATCTTTGCACTCATGTATTTGTTGAAGATCTTTGACTTCATGCTTACCATGGTGAGCATGTTGAATTTTATTGGCTAAATGATCTCACTAGCTTTTGGCATTTTCAATTGGTTTTAGTTTCCAATTGGTATCCCTAAGCGTGTGAACATATTTCTTTTAAAGATCTTCCTCTATCTCGGTTGGGCCTATCTTATGTTGAATCTTTGAAATTTGGTATCTCCTTATGGCTCAACCACATCTTTGGTGCAAGTGCTATGATTTGCTTTTGCATTATGCACTATTGCACTTGTTGCGTGTTCTAGATGATTTTGGGGGAGCGAGGATGCCATATTTGTGCACTCCTCAATAGTGCATGAACATTGGGGAGCTTCTCCGGTTTTATTTAGAACTCTCGCTTTGGATCTTTTTGATTGCTTTTCTCCTTTGTGGAGATGTTTATAATGGTTTCATCCTTTTGCAATCTTTGGATCCTCAATATAGTTTGATTCCCTCTAATTATTCGTTAATGGATATGTGCATTTGATTTCACTCATATCTTGAGAAATGCACACTTTATAGAGGAACTCTTATTATATTGGCCTTCTAAATTTTTCTTCCCATTTCGGCAATCGATGCCAATGGGGGAGAAGTTTAGAGGGTTTAAGGGAATTTGGGTTTTATGCTTTTGTTGCATTTGCCTTTAATGCGCTTGCATCCTTGCTCGTTTGTCTTGCAAGGTTGCTTTATTCATTATATAAACCCTCTTTTAAGGATTGTCATCAATTACCAAAATGGGGGAGATTGAAAGTGCATGGTTGCCCCCATGTGTGGTTTTGGTAATTAATGACAATCTCTATGGACTAATGTTTGTATTGAGCTATATTTGTAGGTGTGTCCATTTGCATTGCTTGATCTCCATTTGTTGGAGTCAAGGCTAAGGGAAGAAAAGTATGTGTTGATCAAGGCTAAGTGCGTGTTGATCAACACTCAAGTCCAAGTGAAGATATGCCAAAGAGGTGCCTCTCCCAAACATGTGAATCTTCACCGAAGCGCAATTGAGGAAGGTGGTTCGTCTTGAGGAGATGAAGATCGTCTTCATCGACCGCAAGTGGTTTAAGCGCAAGGCAAAGGTATGATCTTGATAGGTTATCTATGTCTTGCAAGGTTTCTTTATTCATTATATAAACCCTCTTATAAGGGATTGTCATCAATTACCAAAATGGGGGAGATTGGAAGTGCATGGTTGCTCCCATGTGTGGTTTTGGTAATTAATGACAATCTCTATGGACTAATGTTTGTATTGAGCTATATTTGTAGGTGTGTCCATTTGCATTGCTTGATCTCCATTTGTTGGAGTCAAGGCTAAGGGAAGAAAAGTATGTGTTGATCAAGGCTAAGTGCGTGTTGATCAACACTCAAGTCCAAGTGAAGATATGCCAAAGAGGTGCCTCTCCCAAACATGTGAATCTTCACCGAAACGCAATTGAGGAAGGTGGTTCGTCTTGAGGAGATGAAGATCGTCTTCATCGACCACAAGTGGTTTAAGCGCAAGGCAAATGTATGATTTTGATAGGGTTTCTATTTTACCGGTCTCATGTTGTTTAGTGAGAGACCAGTTTATAGGATAGATAACCGTACTATCAAGAGGGGCTATCGACCGAATATCTTGATCGTATCATCGTAGAGAGCACAAACCTTTGCATCCATGCAATCATATTTATTGGTTCTTATTTGTCTCTTGTCGTGCTCGTCATGACAAGGCTAAGTTCACCGAAAACGGTTTTCATATGCGTCCCCTATTGCGTTTTCGGTATTGGAGATTTTGCCGGTTCATCCATGCGGAAGATTTCTCTCTTCCATTTATTTGCAAAATCACCTTTACTTGTTTGCTACATTTCCAAGGGTAGCATTTGTCGTCCTCTTTCCAACAAAATTGGTTTTACTTCTTTCGGACTTCAATTGCAAAAGATATGGCTTTTTCGGTTTGCGAAAAGGAGCTTTTACCTTTCCCCATTTATTTTTATAATATATTCTTGGACTATGATGTTTCTCTACATATTCTTGTTGTGCTCGTTGTGACGATTCCAACGAGCCCAAGATCATCGAAAACGGAGTCCGGATGCAAAAGATATCGCGTTTCTCGTGCGTGTTGTTTTACACTCTTTATCTCATCTGGAATTTTCCGGGTCATTCCGGACAGCTCGGAATTTTCCGGGTAATTTCCGTACAGATTCCGAGGTGAACCTGTTTTGCTCTTTGTTAGTGTTTTGGAATATTCTGGACCATTCCGGACCAATTCCGGACGACCACGAAAACTGCATAACGGTCAGATCTTGTTGACCTATAAAAAGGGGGCTTCTTCCCCAAAGGTTCCCTAACCATTAGAGCTCATTTTTTTCTCTCTCCTCCATTGCTGCAATTTTGAGAGATCGATTCCTCCACTTCCCTCCGATGATTCTTGCCCAAATTTAGGGAAACAAGAGAGGAGATCTAGATCCACTACTCCACCAAACAAAATCTCCTCTAAGTGAGGGGAACTCGTTGGATCTAGATTTTGGAGTTCTTAGTGTTTCTCATTTGTTCTTCCTCCTAAATCCCTCCATAGCATTAGTTGCTTTGGTTGGATTTTGGGGAGAAGGATTTGACCACTTGGTGTGGTCTTGCCTTTTGCATTAGGTGCATCGGGTTGTGCTCCCCACGGTGATTCGTGGGATTGAAGGTTGGGAGCTTGTTACTCTTGGGTCATTGGACCCTAGACGGTGTCGTGGTGATTCTTGGGAGCCTCCAATTCGGTTGTGGATGCGTGCCCCAAGCTTAGTGGTGTAAAGGCTCTGAATTCCGCCTCGAAGGATTCCGATAGTGGAAGGTGAACCAAACTTTTGGGTGCCATATTCTTATCAGCCGAATCCGGTCAGGGCGCTATCACCTCTAATGGCAAATTGAAGCTGACACCACTCGCCGAAAACTTCTTCGTAAGTACTAGCGCATTTAATGATCTATAGTTAGCCGAAATCCATAGGCAGATTAATGAATCTAATAACTTAACATACACTGCCATGATGGAATATGTTAACGCTAGTAAAAATACGCCTCAGGTCAACCTTACTCCTGCCACGGTTAACCCTAGTGTGGGTCCATCAGCTACTCAGCCGATTAACCCTTACTACGGGCAAAGCCAGCAGCTTGCAAACGCAGTACCGTGTCCAACTCCTATTAGAAGTGTGCCATATTCTTATCAGCCGAATCCGGTCATGCCTCATGTGCCACCAATTACAAGTTCGGCTGCAGAGTCGGCTTATGTGCAAGCCGGCTCTATGTCGAGTTTTACAGCACCTATACCCCAGCCAACGACTAACTCTGATGATAACTTAGTAAAGCTAAGAGCTGAGATGCAAAAGATGTTGTATGAGAATTTTGGAGTAGAACCAAAACCCCTCCACATGCTTTATAAGAAGCCATATCCAGAATACTTTGACACATACCCTATCCCCATGGTTACAATGTGCCTGATTTTGTCAAATTCCAATGGGGTTGATAACAAAACAACTTGGGAACACGTGGGTCAGTATTTAGCACAAATAGGTGAAGCTGGTAACATAGATCCTATTAAAGTGCGTTTGTTCCCTTTATCACTA